>PVIH01002091.1:0-173520 GCA_004025045.1 Sigmodon hispidus
TCTCTCTCTCTCTCTCTCTCCCAGGGACTCAGTCTGTCTCTCATTCTCTCTTTGAGCAGGTGCACATGTATGTGTACATGTGGAGGGATCATTCCTCAGGTGTCATTCATTTTTTTCTTCTTTATATTTGAGACAGGGTCTTCCTGTGGAACTCACCAGTCAGCTAGCCTGTCTAACCAGGGAACCTCAGGCATCTGCCTTTCTCTAACCCCCAGCACTGGGGTTATAAACAGGCATCATCACACACATTTGTTTTTTTCATCTTTCATGGGGCAAACCACAGGGATTGAGCTGAGGTCCTTTTATTTGCAAGGTGAACAATTTATTGACAAATATAAACCACTTCTCAGGCTGTGGTTTATATTTATTATCCAGTACATTTGACTACTTCCTGTTGGGGAAAAATTTAGACCTTCTTTAAGTTCACTTGAAAGTTGGAAGCATCAAATTGAAAAGCTGGAGTAGGCATGGTTAGATGCTGGCATGCAGAGACACTGATGATGGGCAGTTTGATGAAGGAAGAGCTGAGGATAAAATGGATGAAAGCCTAGAGCCAACCAGCATGGAGACAGAGAGCTCCGTGCCATTCAAGCCTCATCAGATTGTGTAGATTTGGTTTGATGGGCATCTCAGGAACCGGGTGCGTTTTCCCACACACGCCCTATGTTCTACATGTGTACACATGTGTATTGTGTACTTCTGAAAACCTCCTTGGAAGACCAAACAAAGAAAGACGTGAAGGCTTTAAGATCTTTATGTTAGAGTTGTTAGGTGTTCCAGATGAACCATGAAGCGTGATTAAATGTAAGCATATTCTAGATTGTTCATGGAACATTCTTATGCTCAAAAATGTCAACTGGCTATCTGAAATTTGGATGGGCTAGCCATTTTGTATTTTCTTTTGCTAAATTGGCCAACCTAAATTGGAGGATAAATGTCAAAAGGAGGCCCTGACATCACTGCTACAGTATAATCCTTTTAAACAAAGCAGTCTTGCTTGATACCATGACAGAAACATCTGTGGATCTGATTTTCGCTCTAAATATGGGGCCTCTGAAGCTCTTCTGAAGCAAAGAAAAGTTTCCCCCTTCACAGCCTCTGATAAGCCAACTCGGTTACTCTTTTTCTTGGGGACTGAAGGATCCTATGGATTATATGTTTCCTAATGTCCTTGGCACATCCTTTGCTGGTACAGTCTATTTGTAGCATATATATCTCGTATTTGTTTTTGCTTTTAATCCTGAAGATAGGATGGATGAGTTCAAATTCACTCCAGAATCACAATGATGGTGATGTAAGCACAGTTGGCTGGCGCTAACATATTCAGCACTTTCCTCCATCAGTGGTTCTCAGAGTGTGGTTCCCCAATCAGTAGCATCATTAACACCTGGAAACCTAGACCCCTTGTATCAGAGAGTCTGGGAGTGAAGCTCAGAGGTCTGTCTTCCACATATCCTTGGGTGTGTGCAATTCGGATGCAGCCTAAGGTTAAAGATGCTAAGTGGACAATCTGTAGACTTGTAAAGGGACAGATAGTAAATAACGCAGGCTTTGTGAGTCAGAGTCCTTGCTGCGTGACTACCTTCTTCCACTCTAGTGGAAAAGAAGCCACAGACAAAATGTGAAAGGATGGTGTGGCTGTGTTATAGGGTGGCGTTAGATCTACAAAGAACGGGGAGTAGGACTAGATTTGCCCTTCCTGAAGAGTTTTCTGGCTGTCTGGCAAGGAATGAAATCTGAACAGCTTTCTCAGCCTTGCTAAGTAGCTTCTGTCATCTGAAAGGCCCTCAGTCACCTGGAGTGTCTTTCCATGCTCATGAATGAGACTATTCTTGCTGTTCTCATTGGAATTTTCTCTTTTAATAATTACTTTGTTAAATATTTAAGAACGTTCTGACAGCTTGATTAATACATGCATACACTATATCTTGAACATACCCACCCTCATTCTTCCAAAATCCCCACAAAATATCGACATCCGTACTTCATGCCCTTATTATTATATTTTTTAAGTCCCACTCTGTCCAACTGTGCATGAAGCAGGGCCATTCACTTGAGTTTGGGCAACCAATTAGTATCCAGAACCCCAAAGAAAAGTAACTCCCCCAGTAGCCATTAAGTGTCAATAGCTTCTCAGCTATAGACAGAACTTTATGAGTGAACTATGAGCCTAACTAGTTTTACCAGTAAAAAGCAAGAGTCAGATATAGGGGAAATAACCTAAAGATTAGAGCATTGGAGGAGTAGCCACCAGTGACTTCTTACCTCTCTGGATCCTCAGACCGAAAAGGGGGTCTGAGATCCTGTTTCCACCCATCTTATATTCCTGTCTCCGTCTCCCAAGTGTTGGGACTGAAGGTGTGCACCACCACTGCTGGCTTGTATGGTTAACTAGTGGCTAACTCCACCCTCTGATCTCCAGACAAGCTTTATTCATCAGAACACAAACAAAATATCACACAACACTCGAGCCCCTCCCTCATCCATGCTGAAATGTTGCTTGGATTGATCCGGTCTTGTGCAACATCCACAACTTCTGTGACTTCGTAGGTGCACAGTCATGTTGAGTCCAGAGGACAGTGAGTGTCTCACCACAGTCCTCTCCATCCTGTAGTTCTCACATGTTACCCGCTCTTTGATGATCCCTGAGTCTTGAGGTTGATGTAGATGTATCGTTTAGGGTTAAAAAGGCAGCAGCCAATCATTCTCAGCACTTTAGTGATTCGCTTCTGCATTAACTAGTGTCCACTGCAAAGCAAGCAAGCAAGCAAACTAACACAACCTTCTCTGACAAAGACTGAGAGCAGCACTAATCTTTGAGTATAAATATAAGTATTTAGAAGGTAGTTTGAGAACATTTTCATTTAGCAAACACCAGCAGCATACTCCCCACTCCTAAGACCTCCACAGTCATGAGATTTTGTTCAGGTTTAGAATATCAGGCCTGATACTCCTCTACTCTTGTGGAGTGGGCCTCAAACCCAACCCCAAAACAGTTCTTTATGATCATGACCTTCACGACACTATCTTACCAGTGGACACATGCTGCTTGACAGGTTAGTCTTGTCACATGCAGGGTCCATTGCTGATTCAGACCACTGAAGATTTTTCTTTCTCACTGACCTGCATTCTACTTTCTGGCACTAGGAAATCTAGACAGTAGGGAGAACATTTCCAAATGGGCTTGGTGGCACATGCTTTTACTCTAGACACTCAGGTGGCAGAGACAGATGATTCTCTGAGTTTGAGGCCAGCATAGTCTACAGAGCAAGTTTGAGGACAGCCAGAGCTGTAAAGAGAAACCCTGTCATCAAAAACCCAAAAGGAAAAGAAAAGGAAAAAAAAAAAGAAAGAAAGAAAAACAAAGTAATTTTCAGCTTGATATTTATGTCTTGAAATCAAAGTACAATGTATTTTCAGCAATAAGATTTTATGTTGTGGAATATTACTTTAACTAGGCAAAGATGTATTACATTTGTTTAGTCTGCATTTGTTTAATTATGTAAAGATGTGTTGCTGTTTTACCTTGCCTGCCTAAGGCACCTGATTGGTCTAATAAGAAGCTGAACGGCCAATAGGCAGTAGCCAGATAGGTGGGGTTGGCAGGCAGAGAGAACAAGTAGGAGGGGTAAGTAGGCTGCAGAGAGAAGAGAGGAGAGAACGAGAAAGAAAGAAAGAAAGAAAGAAAGAAAGAAAGAAAGAAAGAAAGGGAGATGCTAGGGTTAGCCAGGCAGGCAGATGTGGAGTAAGACATACAGAATAATTAAAAAAAAAAAAAAAGTAAAAAGCCCTGAAGCAAAATCTAGATAAAGAGAAACAATATAATTAAAAGAGCTAGTAAGAAATGAGCGGAAGATAAGGCTGAGCATTTATGACTAATAGTAAATGTCTGTGTCATGATCTAGGCGCTGGTCGGTGGATGAAAGAAAGCCTGGTATAGTTTTACATCAAGTTTTCATGGACAGCCAAGAGCTATGACCATAGTCTGTGTTGTCTGGGGGCTTCTGGGGTCTCCTTGACCTTGATGTATCTTAATAACTCATGTCTTCTGGGAGTACTAGATTTGTTCACTCATGTACTCACTAGAAACCGGCTCCTGTGCGCTCCAGCTCTACCCTTCTCTAGCCTGTTTATGCCTCCATTGTTTTAGAATATGCATTTACACATTTTCTCCTCAACCTTCAAACATAGCTTTCTGCCTTCTTCTCTCCCAGTGGATAGCTCTGCTTTCTCTTTCATAAAAAACAGAAGAGAATTTATGCAGGCTGTCATTACTGTACTTCTCACCCTACCCATATCTATATCCAAGTCTTCCCATCACCATGAGTGACCAGATGTTGTATCAGTCTATACCTTTCCACTTCTGTGATGAAACCCATCTTTTGTACTCACACAAGGACCATCACAGAATCATCTGTATCCTATTCCCAATTGCCCACTTGATCCAACAGCTTGCTGGATCAACAATGCTTTGATTTCTCCTGTGTTACTCTCTAGTGGCTCTCTATTTTCTCTGCTCCTTTGCCTGGGAAGTTCTCTCAAATGGCTATCCCTCCTCATTTCTCATGATCTCTTGCTTCTGTCTTATCTCACACCTATCAGGCTTCTGTCTCCACCCCGCCTCCAGCAAATATCCTGAGTCACCTGTGACCTCTGAGCTGCCTATGCCCAGTGGCTGGTGTTCAGTGTTCTAGACCTACAGCAGCATTTGATGTGTTCAGTCCCCTCACCTTCAAGAGATATGGTCCTTACTTTCAGACACATCCCTTTCTTGGTTCTTTTCTGACTTCCAGGATATTCCTAGTTAATTCCTACTTAATAGGCATATCCTGACTCTTCCTCATCTCCTGCTTCTTTGCTGTTTCTTGGTTTCTTTTCCTCTCTTCCTTCTCTAAATGTCAGGAATTCCTTCTTGTTTCCTCCACCATTTAAAATTTCCCACCTATCAATATTGGAGTTCCACTGAGTTCACTGGAACTCTCTACTCCTTTAGCGACTATAGTTTGAATAACCTCTGTATACAATGATCTCAATCTGTGTCTCTAATCAATGTTTAGTATGAACTCATATAAACATATTTAACTTTTCTTCTCTTATTTTTTTCTTGTTTCTGTTTTTTGAGATGGGGTTTCTCTATGTATCCCTGGCTGTCCTGGAACTCAGTCTGTCAACCAAGCTGGTCTCGAACTCAGAGAATCGTCTGTCTCTGCCTCTTGAGTGCTAGGATTAAAGGCGTGAGCCACTGCTGCCTGGCTCGTATTCATCTTCTTACTCAGATCTAAATCTTAAAATGAAGCTAAAAATCTCCACATCTTTTCCACCAACCCCATTAGAATTATTTTGTCTCCCACAACACCTATGTATGCACCAGCTTTATCTTTACAGTGGTGATAAAGCCTTGTAAAGCTGTAGAGGAGAGAGACCTTTTCATCTATTCTTTACCTGTACAAATTAAATGGACAGTAGATGGACTGATAGGAGGAAATAATGTGTGAATTTATTACATGTATAAGCTATATTACAGAAAGTAAATACTAGGCAATATAGAAAGAAGTTTTTACCCTCAGTGAGGTGTGTAGGCAGAGTAAGTGACTGCTGGGAAAGGTCAATGAACCCACAAGAGAATAGGTAATGCGCTGTGACAGATCTGGGCATGTCCTCTTGTTTCTTGTTTGTTTCATATTCCCTGCTGATGGCAGAATTCATGACAATTGAGTTCCCTTTGGAGGTTCTGTCTGGAGACAGATAAGAGAAATTCAGCAGGACAGTGATATACACTCCTTTAATCCCACATCTCAGGAGGATCTCTGAGTTTGAGGCCAACTTGAACTATAGCATGAATTCAGGAAAAAACAAAACAGAATTTTAGAGAAAGCTCCCTTCTGCTCTGACTGTTCCTCAACTGCCCTAAGTTTGAAGTTCTAAGTAATATATATTTTGGGGTGACATTTCCTAAACACCTTTATTTCTTACATCTGAAGCTCCTCAGAAGTTCCGCACATTTGAAGTTAAGATGGCGTCCGTGGAGAGAAACCAGGTTGGAAGCTGAGTGGTAAGAGGCTGGAGATGGGCCAGCCCAACCGTGCAGCTGGGTCAGCTTTAGGAAGTGGTGCTGCAGGTGGGTTCTCAGCCAGAGGAGAATTCTCTGTGGTGCAAGCAAACTGTTTACATAGAGGCATTTCTATGGAAACAGAGGTTAATGTTTGGAGCAATCTGTACTTTCTCAGTCTGGAGGGAAGCCAGCTGAGGGATTTCTGGATGCTGGGCTCCAAGCATCTTCAATTGGAATAAGGGAAGGCAGGGCAATCAAAAAGATTTTCCTGGTGAGCTGTCTGAGCAGCCTGGACATCAGTGGGCACTTAGCTTGTATGTACGTAATTAGTGACGATTTTCTGAAGCCTGTATCGAGTTGTCCAGCTTCAGCTTCCATTGCTCCAGGAAAGGACAGTTTAATTTTCAGTAATTTCAAGTCAGAGGGGTGGGGGAAAAAAACCTAGTTTGGAAGGTCACTGTGGAAACTGGAAGAATTAAGGATCCTATCTTGTTTAAGGGTAAATTAGACCTCTAAAAATGATGAATTAGTATTTTCATTTTTACATATGACTCACCAGGGCGGGAGAGAATTTGATATGGGTGCATTATATTTTTTCCCTAACATGGTTTTTTCTTGGTCATCATTGTCATTTATTTTTATCACAATCACAATAGACTGCTCTTTGAAAGATAACTTTATTCTCATTAAACTTGGCTTGATTGCTTATAATACATAAGTGCTAAAATATTGATTATTGGTTGCATGGACTGCTTTGCTGCAACTTAAAAAACTGTGTGGTGTACGTGTGTGTCTGTTGTATGATATTCCTTTGTATGTGAATTTGCAAAGGTATGTCATAGTACATGCATGGAGGTGAGAGAATGACTTCAGGTGTCGATCTTTGCTTTTCACTCTGAGACAAGGTCTCTTGTTGTTCGGTGCTATTACACCAGGTGATCTGGCCAACAAGCTTCCAGGGATTTTCCTGTCTCTGTCTCCCATCTCACTGTGGGAGTGTTGGGATTACAGATGTGTCTATGTAATGGCTTTATGTAGGTTCTGGGGATTTGAACTCAGTTCCTCATGCTTGTATGGCAAGCACTTTATCCACTCAATATCTCCTGAGTTGCACATTTAATAGAGTACAGATTGTGCTTTTTAAACCCCACTGAGGCTAGGAAGCCAAGCCTAAGACTCTTCAAATTTTACCTATACAACTATAGATTTTGGGGAGTGCCTTTCTTCTTGAGGTTCCCCCTAATATCTAAGTTTCCTGGGCTTGCTAGGAAATAACAAACATCCCTTATCTGCTTATTAAAGAGCAGCACAAATTGAGTATTTAAGGAAGCAGAAGGGTAATTTTGACCCCATAGACTCATCTGGAGTGGTTCCTTAAAACTGTCTGCGATATCAGAAAATGACATTCTAGTCAAACCTCAGTAATAGAGTCTTTCCAGTTGCGTGTTAGGACAGCACACTCATATTAAACTCATATAAATAAATATATTGCTGTAAAACAAGAGCACAGACTGATAGTTCCACAATACTGGAGAGAAAAGATAAGGAGAGAAATCAAAAGTCTCAGCTGTGCTTACAAAAGCATCCATCCTTCAGGTTGCTGTAACTCACACGCAACTTAAAAAGAAAAGGTTCCTCTAAGCCTAGGAAACAAAACAGGAAGAAACCATCAGCTCTTCAAGCAACAGTCTCACAGAAGAACTTCACAAGCCTTTGTTAGTTGATTTCCATGTAATTCTCCTGCTTGGTGTTGGGTAGGCCGCTTTGTGAGTTGCTTTCCGTTAAAGTTTTGAAAATTCTTACTCAGCACAATGTTGTGCTCTTAAAGCAACCAGAACCTGACATTCTAGAGTCATTGTCAGAGTATTTTCTGTGGCTATTTCAGAAAAATTACAAATGCCGTTAGAAAGGAATCAAAACCATACCTGGGTGATAAGCAACCAGAATGGCCATGGTTAAAGATCTCAGGAGAGTTCATGGAGATTCCATTCACAGGGTCATTTGGCTATTTGGTTCACAACTTTGATTTTCAGGCCAAGATTTGAGATGTTTTGTTTGCATATCAGCAACATACCCAGAAATATAATTTAAAGAAATTACAATAGCACTTTTTTTGATATGGCTTCTCATATAATTTCTTCTCTCTTACAGGGTGAGATGGGCTATTTGAGCTTCTTAGGAGAGCCCCAACTTAGTTCAAGGTCAAGAGAGAACTTAACTTAGAATTTGATTTTGGGAAAACTGTTGGAAACGTCAAAAAGGTTTCTAAACCCGGAGGTCATTCTATCTTTAATTCAACTAGACTGACTTAATAGTCATTTTGGACTTGAAGGTCATCTACAGAATTGTATAGTTATTGGAGAAAGCCTTAGTCTGTTGATAAAAGTGAGTTTTTTAAAAAGTGGTTGAAGACTTGACAAAAGGTATGATGAATCACCAAATACCACCACCACCACCATTACAACCACCACTAACATCACCCACCATTACCAGCAGCAGCAGCAGCAGCACAACCACCACCACCATCATATTTGAGATAGTGTTACACTGTAGCCCATGCTAGTCTAGAACTCACTATGTAGGCCAGGCTGGCCTCAGTTTTATGGTCCTCCTCCTGACTGAGCCTCTGAGATTGCAGACATGGGTTACCACATCCTGCTAAAAAATTATTTTGATAGAACACACATGAAAATTTTAGGTAGATTATTCAAAGGTAAAAAAGAAAAAAATCGTTCTCTGTAAGATTTCCCATTTTATAGAGAATACTAAATTCTAATAGTTTTAATTACATACTAGAACTTTAAGTCTTAGTAACCCTAATGCTCAGTGAAAATATAGGAAACAGTTTGAAAATGTCATTTACCAGCATCTTATGAATATAGATTTTATAATTTCTAGAGATACATGCTTCTTCATCAGATAGTTTTTCATTATTAATGATCCAAATATTTATAGTTTCTTTGCAATAAGCCAAAAGTAGAAAAACAAAGCTCTTTGTTTAGCAATTAATGTTTGAGAATTTCATCATTCAGAAATGATGTCAATATCTGATAGATATCTCTCAATTAATTGAACCTAACAAATCTTCAAGTGTGTGGTTGTCAAAGAAATCTGGCAAAAGTTTCAGTGAACATAAGACATAATTATCATAGAGACATTCATCTGAAAACTTTTATCCTACTACTTCTTATGTGATTTATTTGTTTTTAACAACATGTCTGGAGTATTTATGAGCTCCATTTTCTCATTAGGTAAGGGCCCTCAGGTAAACAGACAGGTAATTCTCTCACAACCCAGGGACACCAACAATAGAGAACTATCCCGATTTCCCCGAGTCATGTGAATCTGGGAAGTGTTGGTGTTAGTTCCTCTCTTCTCACAGTTCCAAGCATATTACTTTAAGCAGATCGGAATTAAATAGCATACACATTTGTATACACATATGCAGATATAAACAAACTTGAATTGAGAAGCACAAGATCTGTGGCTTTTCTTTTAAAGTTCTAGCTTCGGAATAAGTACAATACAAAGCACTCATTTATGAGAATAATTGGATCCAATTTGTGCTTCTGCAAATGGCACAAATTAAGACAGTTGGCTGAAGGTCTTTACTAGTCCTAGGCCTTTAAAGGTTTTTCATTTGTTACTTTACAAATAGTTCTGGCCTCTCTCTTTCTCTCTCCTCTCTTCATTTTAGAATTATCTCCCTGAAATTTGCAAATGGAATGTATTTTTAGGAAAAGATAGGATATACATTTAGATTTCATGGGCATACAGAAAGAATGCAGGTTTTTGCAAGAAGTTTTGAGAGTGTGTTGCATCTTAGATGTCTGTGGTATTTATTATTTACATTTTTATTTTTTTCTTAAGTGCAGCACAGTTTGTTTCCAACAGTTGGAATTTCTTATTTTACATTTTTTGCAAGCCTTTTGACATGAATAGATTAGGTTGGAGGCTGGTTTTTAATTATTTCTAGACGTACATTCCTTTAAAGACTCATTTTGTAAGACAAGAACAGTTAATTTTAATTCTCCAAAGAATTTGCTTGCAGCCCGAAATAATACCAAGGATCTGATTTTTTTTTATTCAATTTCGTTATCTTTACTTTGTTTCTTAATATTAGGGTGCACATTTCCAACTAAGATGGAAATCAAACTATTTCTCTATTCTAGAGTTATAGCTGTTCATCTTTGGAATGTTCTCGTAAATGGTTTTCTTTCTTTCTGTGTGCATAGTTCCACTCAGGAGAGAAGGCTTTTTACAAACATTCCCATCTTACTTGGAATAACAAGTTCTAAGAGCAAGATTTATCTCATGAATGACCCAGGACTCAAAGGAATAAGCCTTTTATGGCTTTAGCCACAGGTACACTGGAGAGTAGAAGGATGGATAGTGCCCAACCACTCCCAGAGTCAGCCAGAAATAATAGACCTAGACAATGCCCCTGAGAGAACCCCACTTGGTTTTGCGTATTAGCCACACACAGGGTGCAACCCAGATTTCCCATCTAGCCTGGGGTCTTCAGTCTTTTGGTTTGTTACCTATATATACACAGAGACTCAGTAACACACCTGAGCCCTGATAAACAGAAAGTTAAGGTTCTCAGCAGGGTGGGTGGGAGTGCCAGAACAAATACATCCCAAATGGAGCCAGAAGCACAGTAGCTGTGTGTTAGGGGGTGAGTCACTAAGCGATGGGTACTCCTAAACCAAGATAATCTTTACAAGAGATAAGTGATTTGAATTCAGAGGAGGCAAGCCCAGGGGATCCCAGAGTGCTAGAGAGCCAAGGATAGAGAATGAAAGGGGGCAGAGAAAGAAGGTTTGAAGGACTGTAAACTTAGTTCTAGGGGGCTGGAGAGATGGCTCAGCGGTTGAGAGCACTGTCTGCTCTTCCAGAGGACCCAGGTTCAATTCCCAGCACCCACATGGCAGCTAACAACTGTCTGTAGTTCCAGTTCCAGGCAAACACCTGGAAAATAAATAAATAAATAAATAAATAAATAAATAAATAAATAAAGTTTTTAAAAAAAAAAAAACTTAGTTCTAAATCAGATTTCTTTTTACTATTGCTGAGGGAATCTCTAAGACCAGGCCTTATCTTCTTTTGTGCCCCTCTTTTTAATGTGAACTTTCCACAGGTGCTGAGACCTCTCTGAAACTTGTTTTAAAACATAGTAAACTTATTTATTTTAGAAGGGACTCAAAACTGTAAGTCCTTTCATGGAAACACTTGGAGGAACTTCCCAGATTTAGAATACAATGACTGTAAAGTGCATTTCCCAAAGAGGATGCAGATGATGCAACCCCATGATCCAAAGAGGAGACAGATTAAGAAGGCAAAGGCCTTCACCACACTGGCAGCTAACAAGCATGCTTATAAAAACCGCCTTTGGTCTCCTTGAATTGAACGTGGAACAGTACTAGTCACACACCCACTGGTCTGTCTCGCTGGGCCAGGTGATACTGAGACAGGAGATTAGATGCACTAATCATGCAACTGAGATGGGAGATAAAAGACCCTGTAGCTGGAGACTTCTTAGGAAGACTAGCTTCCTTGAGAGCGGGCATGATGGAGCAAAGAGAATGTTGCATGCCACTTTATATCTTGGGGTCTTTTCCTATTTGACTAACAGTTGAGGCAGCTAACTCGTGTCTTTAGCTGGCAGAGACCATAACGAGTGACCTCACTTATCAAATAGCCACGTTCTCAGAATATAAAACAGGACATAAAGAGAACTCCATTCAGTTTTTGCCTAGTGGAACTGTTCTCCTTGCTTTTCTATTACTGTGATAAGACACCATGACTAATGCAACTTACAGAAGAAAGAGTTTATTAGGGATTTGCTATTTCACAGGGTTACACTCCATGACCATCATGGTGGGGAGCATGGTGGCAGGCAGGCAGGCATTGTGCTGGCACAGTGGCTGAGAGGTTACATTTCCATCCACAAGTAGGAGGCAGAGAACTCACTGAGAATGACTTGAGCTTTTGAAGTCTCAAAGCCTACCTTCAGGGACACACCTCCAACAAGACCATCCCTTCTAGTATTTGCCAGATAGTTCTATCAACTGGGGATCAAATATTCAAACATGAGCCCATGGAGGTCATTCTTATTCAGACCTCCACAGGGAACTACCATAATTTGCAGGACATTGGTCTGGTAAGGACCATGAACTCAATGGTTTATGCAGTAGACTTGAGTGACAGGCGTCTGTGTTCTTGCTTTCATTTCTCTCTGATATGGGTCACAGTTACAGAAAAGCTAGGATTATCTGTGGGAGGGAGAGAAAATTACAATATTCACACTCTTGAAACCCTGATGCATACACCAGAACTCACGCAAATGCTTTCTTCTGCTAATCTAAATGTATAAGGGAGGAAGACAAGAACAGACACTTAGCATCATACCTAATGGGATGTATGGTGGAGATTTAGGTGACCAAGTTCATAGGAAGCCTTTGCTTCTGAGGGAAGAGAGTGATAGCCCCCACTGCAATAATGTAGGGTGGGAAGATGTTCTAGTTTTTCTGTTGTCTATGTGATAAACTGATGGCAAGCTGACAGGAGAAATGATAGGTGATTTTATTGTGTTTACAGAGACACCACAGGAAAGGAAATGGGCATGTAGAAGCAGAATAGTCTAGAAGCGCATATTTCTTCCTTGGGGAGCAGGGACATGAGTGACTTGGATGATTTCTGGGAGGAGTGAATGACACTCTGTGGCAAAGTCTGTCTGGTTGTGGTGTCCAGTAGACTCCTTCCTGATGAGAGTTGAATTCTTCTTAGAAAGATCCAGAGGGAAGGACTGGTAAAAATACAGATAATGGACCTCAGAGGCAGTTCCTCCTTGCGTCAGACATTCTTCAAGTGCTCACAATTTGAAGTTCCAATTGTTGTGTTTTGAGGTGGATACTCCTGAGCTTTAGGTCATTCTTGACCCATCTCCACTATGCACATCCATCAGCTCCTTTTAATGATTCCACTTTAAAGATGACATAGAGGGGCTGGAGAGATGGCTCAGTGGCTAAGAGCACTGACTGCTGTTCTTCCAGAGGACCTGAGTTCAATTCCCAGTACCCACATGGCAGCTCACAACTGTCTGTAACTCCTGTTTCAGGGAATCTGACACCTTCACACCAATGCACATAAAATAAATAAATTAAAAAAAAGACCAGAATCCCATCATAACTTACTACTTCTGGCTGCTATATGCCCTGGACCAATCTTCTATCAGGATATCTGAAATCCAAGCCGCATTGATATCCTTTCTTCAGCCTTTGCCCCTGTTATCAGGTCAGCAGCTGAGTCTGCCATTCATTATGGGAAGAGGCTCCGTGCTTCTCTGCTGCTCCATTGGGCCATGAGTCCACATTCCCTTCTGCTACCTCATGCTACCTGACCCTTCCCTTACACAGGCTGCCTTACCATTCCCTGAGATTTTATTGCACACTCTCCCTGGGGTGGGGAGGGGGTTGTCTTTGCCCTCACTGTTCACTCTATGTGGACATCTTTTGTTCAAATGCTGCCTTCCCAGACTGTGCCTAAACAACCTGTAGATAAGAAGTGTCGCTGTGAGCTCCTTTGTTGTGGCTTCTTTGCCACCTCAGCTCTTCTTACTACCTGATGGAGGACACACTTGCTCACTTCCTGCCCGTGTCTCTCTTCAAGTGCTCCCCAGAGCAAAGGGCTTGAATCTAGAACAAGGCTCCTAATTCTGACATGCTTGCAACGTGATAAGTGGGTGAATTCTCATTCCTCATGATTAATTGATTTGCCTTACAACGGGACAGAGGTTTTCCACACCTTTAAATACTAGGAAAGCTTTTTTTCTAGACTAATTTGAAAGAAGCGTCAGTTTGTAGGACAGATATACATGGTATTTAAGGTGCTGGACTTTCATTGTGTGTACTCGTGTGTTCACGTGGATCTGCATATGTGGCACGAATGTGAAATCCACAGGTATCATTGCTCAGAAACTATCCACCTTATTTTCTGAGAATGGGTGTTTCATTGAACCCAGTCAGTCCTCTAGACTGGCTAGCCAGGGAGCCCCCCAGGATCTGCCTGGCTCTTTTTCCCCAGTGCTGGATTTTTATTTTATTTTATTTATTTATTTTAAAATATGGGTGCTGGGGATTTCAGTCAGTTTTTTAAATTATCATTATCTTAATACTTCATTCTAAATGTGTACATGTTATGTCTGCATGTCTGTCTGTGTGCCTCAAACAATTGTGGTCAGAATATGTAGGTTATTAGGATTCTGTACTAGCCCCTGAAGCCACACCTGGCCAATGGCAATTGGCCTTGGCCCCTCCCTGAGCTCCTTTTAAGGATTCCCACCTTTGACCTTCTCTCTCTTTTCTTCCTTTCTTTCCCCTGCCTTGCTAGAGGGCACGCTCCTCAACCCCCTCCCCTCTTTTATTTATTTTTTCTCTCTCTATCTCTTCTCACTCTATAACAATAAAGTCCCTCCACATGGACCCATCCTAAGTATCTCCTACAGCACCGCCTCCACTGTGACCACACAGGGCATGAGGCTTCTCTCCAGTCACACCGGATAAACTTGATATCATAACATAACACAGGTGTCAACATGAGCAAACACATCATTGGACCCCCTGGAACTGGAGTTACAGATGGCTGTGAGCCACCACATGGGTGCTAGGAATTCCCAGGTCCTCTGAAAGAGCAGCCAGGGTTCTTAACCACTGAGCCATCTCTCTAGTCTCTTCTTATACTTGTGTGGCAAGCTCTTTACTGACTGAGATATCTTTCCAGTTCCCTTTTAAAAAGCCCTGGGTTTTGTCTTTGTGAAGTTGAGCAGGTTCTGATTTGCATTGTAAACAGTATCAGCTCACTACACAGTAGCAGAACACTCTTTGTGAGTCTGACGAATAGGAACATGCTTTTGACTTCAAAGATGAATATTCATGGATTCTCAAACAATCCCAGATACCATGTTGATAGTTCTGGTTGAGTATATGTGCCTGGCTCTTGAGTGCAGAGCACATACGTGGTTGTGGCGTATGGTTCTTGTTTCTAGAATTTCATATGAACACACATACACAGCTCAAATTCAAAATGAGACACAGAGTTGTAGTTTCCTGATTACTAAAAGACACATTCAGAAGCCACTGAAATAAACACAGAAAGATGAGCCTGAGACACAGAAATCCTGAGTCCATAAAATAGCATGGTGGCAGTTTTCAGTATCTTATAGTTTGGACTGTAATGTATTCATTCAAAATGGTTTTTAAAATATTTTAATGATTCTGGCTTACTCTTTTTCTCTACTCTCTTTTTGAATATGACAAGCATCATTTTTTAAAAAAATTGTCAATATGGGGGAACCTGGTGAGTGGCACAAAACACACTGGCAATCTACAGTATCTTCCACAGGGCTATTCAGGATGATGCTGAAGGTTCTAAGCACACAGTAGGTGCTTTGTTACTGAGGGTTAGATGTTGGGTGAACACAGCAGAGGTCAGAAGAGGAGACAATATGCAATGCACTCCTTAAAAAGCAAAACTTTGACTTTCCTTCCCGTCTGTAGTGATGCTCGTCTTTCCTTAACTCCCACTAAGGCATGAACAACAACGTGTGTGATGTTTCCAGACGTGTACATGCTGTGACATGCTTAAATCAAGCTACAGTAAATTCCTGCTCTATACTTACCTTGTGTGTTTGTTGTGTAGGGACAGGGAGGATTCTTTTGTATTATTATTATTTTTATTTTTTTTTATGTGAATTTGTGTTTTGCCTGCATGTATAACTGTGTAAGGGAGTCGAATCTTGGAATTACAGACAGTTGTTAGCTGCCATGTGGATGCTGGGAATCAAACTCAGGAAGAACAGTCAGTGCTCTTAACCGCCGAGCCATCTCTCTTTAGGAGACATTCTCAGCAATTCCCAAATGTGCAGCGCTTTGTTACTGTAGCTACTATGCTGTTTCATAGCTTTCCAGAACATTTGCCTTCTGCTTACGTGAACTCTAGGGTCAGATTGGTTGAACTCCATTCCCAACACCCTCTTCCCCACTCCCCAGCTAGTGACTATGGCCAAGTAACTAAACTTTTTCATGTCTGAGTGTCTTCATCTTTGGAATACGTAAAAAGGATCCATTTTCAGGGCTAAGGAGATGGCCCAGTTAGGAAGGTACCTGTTGTACTAGCATGGGGACTTGAGTATTCAGATTTCTAGCATCCAAGTAAAGGCCGGGCATCACAGGCAGTAAACGTCTATAACCCTGGTGCTGGGGGCCTGAAGTGGAAGCAGAGATAGACTCCTGGAGCCCATTGATTCAGCCAGCTTGGCCGAATCAATGGATTCCAGGTTCAGTTAAACAATAATATTAAGAGTGATCAATGAAAATACATGGTGTTGACCTTTGGCTTTCACATGCACCCTAAACCCCAACATGCGCATGTACACACACCCACACAAATACATAATACACCTTCTCCATCTATATACACTATATAAATAAAAATGAAATAGTACCTATTTTGCAACAGTTAAGAGTTAAGTGAACACACAAGGAGAACATGAAGAACAGTGCCCAGCAATGTAATTTGCGGCTGTTTCCATTCTTCCAAGAGGTAGACGTTCATGGCTGTCCAGCTAGTCACTGGTCGTGGCACTGGGAAGCACACCTTCTATGTCCTCTCTTGATAACTGTATCATGAGGTGCTTGCAGTAATTCTTGGGGCATATAGCACAACCAGGAAAAGTTTATAGGCTTAAGGAAACTCCCCCCCTTTTTTTTTTTTTTTTTTTTTTTCTGGTGGATAGCTAAGAAGGGGGTTGTATTGGATACATCTGAGAGGAGAGAACCTTGAGAAAATGCCTCTATAAGACTGGGCTGTAGGCAAGCCTGTAGGGCATTTTCTTAATTAGTGATTGGTTGGGGAGGGCCAGCTAATTGTGGGTGGGGCCATCCTTGGGCAGATGGTCCTGGGTGCTATAAGAAAGCAGACTGAGTGAGCCATGGGAAGCAAGCCAGTAAGCAGCACTTCTCCATGACCTCTGCATCAGCTCCTGACTCCAGGTCCTGCCTTGTTTGAGTTCCTGTCCTGACTTCCTTTAATGATAAACAGTGATATGGAAGTGTAAGCCTCAAATAAACCCTTTCCTCCCCAACTTGCTTTTGGTCATGGTGTTTTATTTCAGCAATAGAAACCCTAACTAAGGTGGTGGTTCCGAGTTTGGTTCCTGCTTCTGCCAGGTAAGTCAGTGTGCTATTGCTGTCATCTTGTACAGTACACACCCCTATGGCGGTATCACCTACTGTGGAATCAGGGTTACGATCTATAGAAAGAGTAGAGTCTTCTTCCTATGGCTGGCATTGCAGTCTGGGAAATCATGTTGCTGTCTTAGGCAGCTTGGTGAGACACAGGGAAGTGCCAGGATTCTACAGTTTCATATTCTGGAATGGAGAGGTACTCAGAAACCCAGACGTTTCATTAGGGCTGGAGAATGGAACCCAGATTCCCGGGCAGCTCTCACAGCCCTTTTCACTGTCTCCCGCTCTGACTCCTGTCCAGCCAAGAGGCCAGCTACTGTACTTCTCACATGCACCTTGAATCATTTCCTTTTTGTACTTTAAATAATGATAAATTTTTATTTTAACCACAACAACGATAACTTCCATACTAGTATTTACCAAGACCCAGAAGGTACCAGGCACATCTAATATTACAACCTACTTATGATGACTTGCATTTCATGACTATGCAGAGGGACTGGGATACACTTGACTGAAGCCCAAGATTACTAGGCTTGTGAATGGAAAGCTGGGCCTCAGATTTGAATAGCTTGAAGCTGTAGTGGGAATAGGGTAGACCCACAAGGAACCTGCTTCATTCAGGGCTCTAACAACATCAGTGGAATTCTGCCAGTACAGTCTTCAAAAATTTCATTTTAATTATGCAATTATTCAACAGTAAATTTGGATAACATATAGTGGATAAAGATTGCCTGATATTAAATTAATATAACCATATGTTCCAAATCAGCCTATTAACACTAATACCCCTAATCCCTGCCTCAGTGGAGTTGGTTTGAAATGTGTGCACACTGAATCTTAAGTGAAAGTACCTGCCCTAACCCATTTGCTTTCTTCAAGACAGTGAACACATTCTCTCTAGTGGCTGCCTCAGCTGTTGTTGTGGACTAGATCTCAGCATAGCAAGGCCCAGAGCCTCTGATAGGGAGTATATCTCAGGCTGAAGGTCATCAAGGCCCCTACAAAGGAACAAGGACCCATGAGCACTGACAGCCCAGAAGGACTTACATTCTGCAGGGCACGCATTGCCTATGCATCCCAGGGCTGTGCTGTGATTGTCCTAGTACAACAAGAGACCCCCAAATGTACAGATCTGTGATTAGTGTCTGTTTCTGTAAGCCCCTGTTCCTGTCCCTCCCTGCTGGAGACTTATTAGATGTGTGAATTAGGGGGTGCAGGCTGCGCGAGGTTCTTCCTGAGAAGGCAGCCTTCTCAAGACTGCTGAACAAAGACAGTTCATGAATGATTACATCTCAGCTGCCTTTCCTTATATTCTGAACATCCTCTTACACAGACATCATTATCATGCCCTTTCAAACCCCATCCAAATATTCCTTCAGCATACTTGCACTGGGCTTTCACTTTGCCAGACCCAGATGCAGCGGAGGACATCATCAGGACCACAAGAAGTGACATTACTGCTGTCACAGTAGTTTGCAGCCTTTAGGAGAGAGACATAATCATATGCAAGAAATAAAACTTCACTGGCGGTGAGAGCCATGGAAATGTCCTTTGCCTTGGGACTTTGAACTGCTCAGGGAGGCAGTAAAGGTGCTCTTGGGGTGAAGGTCTGGGATGGAGGGGGAGGCAGGAGCATGAGGCCGAGGGCATAGCCAGGAAAAAGGCCGTGGCTGGAGGCAGAGGCAGAATTTGGAAGTTCTATCCTCCCCTCCCCTCTCACATAGTATTTTGAAAAGTGCATATATCATGGACTGGCTACATTGGGCTAATGAGCATGCATAATAAATAACTCACAAACGTTTCAAAGCTACTCTCAGAGCCCTTTTCAAGAACTCAGTTCATTGTTATTGACTGTATTGTGTGTGTGATCCCCTGAGCGTATTCCTCCTACCCACGTGAAAGGTGACAGCCATTGACCACCTCCCATCCCTATACTGTTTGCTTCTTTGCTTATCCTTCATCAGCAGCCTTGGGGAATGTTTACGGATGCTATCAAGCATGCTTATCCTTCAGATGCAACTGGTCAGTGCCTTTTCATGGTACTTAGAAGTCAAAGTCCAATTCTTAACAACCTGGTCTCGCCTCATCCTCTTCCGACGCCTTCTAGAATGTAGGGTGTGCTCATGTAGGCTGTCGCTCTTAGATTTGTTCATGTTTCTCTTCTGCCTGATCAGGGGGCAGTTGAGAGGAAGGTGCCAGGATCTGCCTTGTTTCTGTGTAGCACATTAGGTTGACATTCATGTGTGTATTTAAATGTTCTCTGTCCTGTAAGGGAGTCTTCCCATGGACACATGAGCTGGTTGTTGACTGTTCTGTCACCTTGTATTATTTTCTTCAGGGTACAATTACCTTGATTTGTGTAGTTATCTGTCTGTTCTGACTCCCCAGCAAGTACATCAAGAGTGAGGAGTTGATGTTTCTTGCTTAATAAGTTCAATGGTGAGCGCACAGTGGGCTCAAGCATTTGTTGGCTAAGTACCTGCTGGAGAGAAGAACGGAGGCTGAGCCATGAGAACCGACCGCTCTATGGAATCCAGAGGGGTGCAGTCAAAGTCAACAAAGCTCCCTCCAGAAGGTTCACTGTGGGTTAGAGATGGTTCCTTTCTCAACTCCCTTCTTATCAAAACTAGCAGAGTAGGAAACGAAGCCCGGTTTCCTGCTCACACCTCAGACCATAGGGAAAGATAGAGGATTCTGGGAAATGTTGAGCATACACAATAGTCTTCTGGGTCCATGGGGCAAGCTTTAGTCCTCTTAAGAGCTGTCTGGACCAGATCCAAGGAGCTGGCGGTAAGGACAGCAAACTTCTGACTTGGTATCACGTCAGCTTGATGGTGTGGAGCTGTGTGTTGAGGAGCAAGCGTCACTGAGCCACGTTCTGATGATAGCTGGAGAGGGGGATTAGGTTTTTATTGATGGAGGAGTGATGGATGAGGGAAGCCCTCCCTCTTCTCTCCCACAACCCTGGATTGTGTCTGAAGAGAAGGTGAGCCAGGAACATGCTTATCCAGAATGCATTGTACTTTGTGAACAGCTGTGTGGGTCCTCACACAGCATTTGATTCTGTGCTGGAGACCTGGTCCAGAGCTTCAGGTCAGACTAAGGGCAGCACAGCCTTTTGTGCCTACCAGGGCTTAAATTCTCGGGAAGAGATGGTGGAAAGCAGGGCTCAAGGGGCCCAGATACTGTGAGAAAGACTAGCTTTCTTCTTTCTTGGTCTTGGGCCTCTGTAGAGGGGGATCAAGTGCTTTTCTGTCCAGAGACAACCAAATCCCATTTCTTTTTTTTTCTTTTTAAACAATTTTATTGAGATTTTCCTACATGTTAATAATGTTTTGGTTAAGTCCACCTGTCCTGATTCCTTCATCCACAACTCCACATCTATCCTCACCACCACCATTCTCTTTCAATCTCACGCATTCTCTATTTTAAAACTGAATTCTATTTAGTCCTTTGTGTGAGTATGTACCTGGGTGTGGAGCACAGGTAGGCTCTCAGGAACCGAGTCCTTGAAAAAAACTGACTCTTCCCTTCCCAGCAACCATCAATTACAGGGGTTCTTCAGCTAGGGTTGGGATTTTCTGGCTGTGTTCACACTGGGATTTTGTCTGGCTTGATCTTTTGCAGTCTTGTGCATGCTGTCACAACTGCTGTGTGTCCGTATGTGCACCTGCCACGCCACGTCCAGAACACAGTTTTGCTGTAGTCATTCACTGCCTCTGGCGCTAACCCATCTTTTTTCTTCCTTTTCTGCAATGAGCTTTTGGAAACAGGAGGTGTGATATAGGTGTTCCACTTAGGGCCCAACACTCTAAGATTTCTTATTTTCCGCATCTTGGTTGGTTGTAGGTCTGTTATTTGCCATCTACTACAAGAAGAGGCTTCATTGGCAAGGGCTGAGGGATGCACTGATCTGTGAGTAAAACAATAAATCTTTAGGAGTCAGTTTGATGCCATGTTCATTCTGCAGAATAGTAGTGGGTTCCTTTCTAGGGCTTATGACCTACATAGCCTTGGGTTCTTGGCCCTGTTAATGATGCCAGGCATGAGTTCTGTCTCATGGGCTAGGTCTTCAATCCAATCAGAAAGTGGCTAGTTACTCCCATAATGTTAGTATCACTATTGCATAGGTGGACATTCTTTGGTCAGGTCAGTTGTTATTATAGCTCACAGGTGAACTCCACTTCTGCCTATGCGTGGCCATATTTGTCAATTTCCTCTTTTCCTCATGTGATCTGTTCCTCACATGAGTCTGTTACGGTCTGGATCACTATCTTCTCCTCTGGAACAGGATGGCAAATAGGTAATAAAAACTCAGAACTGGAAGCAGAATGGTGGGAGTGTGTTGGAATGGACTCATATACCTTCATTGAAAGCTGTGTTCTAGTAATTCTTTTCAGGCGTGTTCAATCTATGAACCAAAGTACTGCATGATTCCCAGGGTAGCTATGAATGCAGCCCAGCACATCTGTAGATAACGTCATGTTGTAATGTCAAATGGATGGACATCCCTTCAAGTTTACATGGTGTCTATAATGAAGTCACTTGACCCCCCCCCCATACTTAGTTCATAACCCAGGGTTGTTTCTGGGCTGCTCCGAGAACCTGAATGTGGTATGATTATGGTGATGGTGACAACGGCTAACATTCAGAGAACTTGATCTCTGCTAAGCACAATTCTAGATCATTTGTGTGTCACCTGGACTTCACTTTGCTCAGAACATCCCTGTGGGCAGTGTAGTCAGGAGTTTCTGGCCTGGCCTAGCCCAAGTCCTGACCCACAGTTCCTTAATCCCAAAGAATCACACTAAGGCTTGTATTAATTGCAAACTGGTCTATGGCTCAGGCTTATTACTTGCTAACTTTTATACTTTAGGTTAATTCATATTTCTATTTATACTTAGCCAAGTGGCTTGGTACCTTTTGCTCAGTGCAACATTCTCACCCTGCTTCCTCTGCATCTCCCTGTTGTCTCCTCTCTGCTCTTCTGCTTCCCAGAATTCCCCTAGTCTGCTTGCCCTGCCTCTACTTCCTGTCCAGCTACTTGACCAATCATCATTTTGTTAAAACAATAGGAGTGACACATGTTTACAATGTACAGAAGCATAAACCCACAGCACGACAGTTCTTTTATTATGATTCTTTTGCAGGCGTGAGGGCTTAGTCACGGAAGAGTGCACATGAGATCCAGAGAAGGAATCACTGCATTTGCTTCACATGATCCCCTGGGCTAGTCTGTGCAGAACATCCTTGCTTTGTCTATTCCAGATTGACTTCTGACATTTCTGCTCTATCCTGGAGCCTTCAGGGGGATGGGGTTGGCTTTTGGAGAGCACGAGCTTCTGAGTATTGGCTGTGTATCCATGCTGGATCCCTTGAGGCTAGACAGAAGGGCTTGCCTATTGCTGCAGAGTCTATGGGGTTAGCAGGATAGAAAGCTGGTATGAAAAACCCTCCCAGGAGGTGTGGGTTTGCCTGGGGTAGGGTCACCCTCTATCATTGTTCTGGCTTTTCTAAGGGAGGTGGAAAAGGCCTGGTCTTTTATGCCTGCTCATATCTGAACAGAGCACTTGGCAGAACTGGGAGGCCAGCAGGAGCTTCCAAGTTACCTCAGGAGAGTCCCTTATGTCATGGAAAGTGAATCTAGGGAAGAGTCCTGGAGGAATCAGAACAGGGAATGAGCAGACAGGTCGGAGAGGTCAGGGCAAGAGAGGATTGCAGAGGAAATGGGTAAGAAGGGAAAGGAGGTCTCGGGCCTGCACAGTGGGATTCCTGTCAGAGAGAAGGCCCTTCAGGAGCCCAGCCCAGGAGCTGAAGGCTCTACCTGCAGGCACTCCATCCACCTCGCCACGCTGAAGGCTGGTGCTGGCCACCTGCCTGCCAGGCCAGGAGGCTAGACTGACCCAAAACAGCCCTCCTCCTCCTCCTCCTCCTCCTCCTCGAAGCAGCCTATGTCCAGCTCTGATTTATTTTAAGACTTTTTTACCCCCCTTGTCTGAATCAGAGATGGTTTTTCTTGGCAAATTGTAACTTTTTTTCAGAAAGAAAAATGCAGTCTCCTCATAGTCTGGGTCAGTGTAATCCCTGTTTGTTTATGCAGGCTCAGTGTGTTGAAGGCCAGGGCCAGAGCCAGCTAGGGATGAGGGTCCTGCCCAGATCACACAGCATTATAGTGAGCCTTGCAAACTCCAGCTCTCTGTCCCCTCTGGGGGCCAGGAAGTTGGGGGCTGAAGTTCTCTGTGTGTGCCCTACCTTGGGGGTTCCTCCTTCTGTTAGTTCTTTGCCTTGTTTCTGGGCTCTTTATTTCAGAAAGCGAAATAAGAGCCTGGGGGAAATCAAGGTGAACCCAGAATTCTCCCAACTTTATTTTGTCCAATTTGTTTGGCCCTCTGAGCCAGGGATATACACCACATATCACGTATCGTCAGGGCCAGTGTAGTTTAATGACTTTCTCTGTCCTCCTCCTCTTCATCCTCCTTTCCCTTCATCTTCCTCCCCCCGCCCCACAGAATTTCTCTGTGTAGTCCTGGCTGTCTGGAACACACTCTGTCGACTAGGCTGGCCTTGAATTCACATAGACCCACCTGCCTCTGCCTCCAAATGCCGATTAAAGGCGTGTGCCACCACCACCTGGCTAGTTTGTGTTCATTCTTATTGTGTCACGTTCATAAATGTCCCAAGACTGGTTACGAAAGCACATTTCTCCAGCCCCAGATGCTACAGTTGGTTTTGAGGCTACTGTACAAAAAGAGGGCATGAGTACTTGGAAATCTGTATTCTGAAGAACAACTCTGGGGAGACCTGGATCGTAAGAAGAGCCTCCTCAAGAGTGGCAAGTTGATAGTTCTTACAGGAAGGGATGGATCTTCTTGAGGTGGCATCTCCTGGCTTTGTAGCAACTGGCCAGCTACAGCTGTTGAGTCCTTGTTCCCTAGAGATGCTGACCCATGAGTAGATGCTGAGGAGGAAGTCAGTTGGAACACTTCCTTGTGTCCAGATTCTCCTCTTCTGTTCCCTACTCCTGTCTGGACCATTTAATTTTTCCTTAGTGCTGTCAGGGAGTACTAACAAGCATAGAACCATCTACCCTGTGTTTGGAGTATGCACTGCATACAGTTTCTCATCTGTCCTCAGGACCAGTCCATGGAAAGGAAGTTATTATTATTTTACAAATGAGCCCCTTTGAGGCTCAGAGAGGCTGGGTGATTTAACTAATGCCACCTAGCTACTGAGTGGTGGGTCTGGGGTGTGAAAATCTGGTCTAACCCTTGCTAAAAGTCATGTTTTTGAATATCGTACTACACTGGCTAATAGAATTGTCTGAGAAATGGAGTACATTCCAGGACATTGGGGTGTTTGTTTTAAATAGATCTTTCAGAAGCCATGTGAAAGTTAAGTCTGGGCTCGGGGAAGTCAGGGGATTGAGACTTGGAGGTTTTCTTAGGAATCAAGATCTCAAAGAGGAAGAGATAGATCTAATTTTTAGGGACTGTGTACATCAGTCAAGAGCATCTTAGGTATGAGTTCAGCACAGGACTGCTGTGTGGTAGTTGAGCTTAAATGGCAGGCCTATGGAGCAGTTGCAGGGCATGGTAATTGTGGGATCTTGGACAGAGGAGCAGAGCTGTTAGTGGGCATGGGCAGAGTAGGACCTGGGGCAAGCATGTGAGACTCTTTCTGGTGTAATGTGGAGACAAGCGGTCCATAAGTCACTTTTTAAAAAAAAAAAAAAAAAATGAGGAAGCTATTTCCAAATAAGCTGAGATTAGTGATTGACATTCAAGTCTGATCTGACAGGAAGTTGATCAAATTCAGCAACACACTTGTGGAGACTCTCTTATTAAGGAGGTGGGGCCCAGAGCTGGGTGCCCATTTAGTCAAGGTTCTCTAGAGGAACTGATAAAGTGCACCTATCATCTATATCTGTCTACCTACCTACCTACCTACCTACCTACCTACCTACCTACCTATATATCTAAAGGCAGTTTATTAGGATGGCTTACAGGCTGTGGTCAGTTAGTCCAACAGTGGCTGTCTGCCGGCAGAAAGTCTAAGAATCCAGTAGTTGTTCAGTCCATGAGTCTGGATGACACCAGTCTCAGCTGGTCTTCGGTTTATGCTGAAATCCTGAAGAAGTATGCTCTAATGCCAGTGAAGGAATGGACTTGCTAGAGAGTGTGAGAGCAAGCAGGCAAAGAAAGCAAGCTTCCTTCTTCCATGGTCTTTATATAGGCCGTCAGCAGAAGCTGTGGCCCAGATTAAAGGTGTGTCTTTCTCCTCAAAAAATCCAGATTAGAAGTGGGTCTTCCCACTTCCAATGATTTAATTAAGAAAAGAAAATTTCTCATAGATGTGCCCAGCTACTTGGATTTTAGTTAATTCTGGATCTACCTGCTCTGTCCTCCAGTCTACAGCAGGGGCATCCTGGAAGCCCACCAATGCTCCTCTTGTTTTGTTTCTTCATCGTTTCTGGGTCTGACCATTGCTTGATCCTACCTCCTATTATCCCCATTGACTGCATCTGTGATCAGGTCTGTATCCACCCCCTGAACCTCTTCAACCCTGTTTCTGAGTCATCAACTCTGCTCTGGGTCCTTCACTTGTAAAATTCTGTGGGCCATTTACTATGCCTATTTCCCAGGTTGGATAGGTGTGCGTTACTGTGAGGAATACCTGAGTCCTTTCTTGTGAAAAGTTATGTCTAAATGACCTGAAGCAACCTATAGTTTGGGTGAAGGCCTCTTTTCCCCCACAGCAGCCAACTGGGTGGTGCAAAGGACCAACTGTAGCCACTTTCGGGTAGGAGGCAGTAGCTGGATCTCAAAGGTGGATGTTGAAGGGTAACAGGTCTGAAGAAGGAATCCTAAAAAACATTAAAAAAAGAATTAGGGAGTGACATCTTTAGACCTCAAGAGATGGATTGAGAACAGCCTGTTGGCCGGACAGTGGGCTTTGGGAACTCACTGTCCTCAGCCCCAAGGCCCAGGATGTTCTAGGCCTACAGCAGGGAATGAAGGAGGTGACCCAGTTGTACTGCATTTACTGAAGTAGGCCAGAGCCCCAGAGATTTCCAGACTCTTTCACTCTGCCTTCTTCCATGCTGATGCTTTCTTTCCATCCCCACTGCCCTGGGCAGCTCCGGCCCCTGTCAACACCTCATGCTTGTGTTCAGGGCAGCGCCTCATCACTGTCCATTTTGTATGAAGTTCTCTGTCCTCTTTGGTTCAAGTCTTTCCTATGTCTAGAATAAGAAGCCAGAATTACCAGTTTTATGAGTGTTTTCTTCCCCCAGGTCCCCTGGCCTGGGGACCTTCTCATCAGAGTTTTGACTCTACTCAGTCAACCCTCCTCTGCATCCTGTTTCCCTCATCCTCTCTCTCTCTCTCCCTTCCCCGTCATTTTCTTTCTGTCTCTCTCTCTCCCCCTCCATCTCTCTCTCTTTCTTCATCATGACACAGTTCATCAACATCAGTTTTCCTCTCTTAGCCGCAAGCATAGGCCACGTTTATGCTTCAAGGTGCAGCCTGAAACCCACTTCTTTTAGTAGGCCCCCCAATCACATCACCCCCTCCTCTTCCTGTCTCCAGCCTGGGGCCTTGGGCAGTTCAGTGATGAAGTAAACAGTGTATGGCTTTTGCCTGTTGTTCTCTCTAAGCAGATCTCTGGCTTCTGAATGGAGAAGCAGGCCAAGTTCTTTGACAGCCTAAGGCAAGACCTGGGTCAGACGTCTAAGGCATACCCAAGAAACAACTGGTGGATTAACCAATAGGAAATGAGCTTAAATGATAGCATGAGGGATTTAGAGTAGATTTAGGGAAGGGTTTGTAGAAAGCAGTCAGCTGTTGTGGGAGGTGGTGGCAGTGCTAAATAGGCCTTGTCTTGTTTATGAAAAAAAAATTTCATTGTCAGCAGTGGAAGTATATATGCAAAAAGACACGGAGGATAGGAAGAAATAAAACAGGTTTAATGTCCTGCGGGAAGATTCCAACATTTGGGATGGTGCCCACCTTCCTATTTCACTGGGGTCAGTGCCCTGGAACTCTATGCTTATTCTCTGGGTCCCAAGCCAGAGTGGATTGCCCTGTTGCCTGGATCCCCATGTGATTCTTGAGCCCAGGCCTGGGTGTGTTGGGCTGCTCAGCTTACAGGAATAGACACACTTCATCACCAGGGTGCCCGCCTGTGGGTGAGAAACCTGTAAGATGAGCCTGGAAAGGTGGAGATGTTGGGATCTGGGCCAGCTTCTGTCCCATGTAGCCTCCTGTGGAATGCCTGGGAGAGGGGCTGGGATGCTGTTGCTCAGTGCCTTGGCTGTGGTTCTCAGTGGCATGCATCAGGATAACCTGGGTGGTTACTTAGGTGGTGGTTTCCCAAGAGCTGTCATTTCTGGTAACCTCGTATCCTCTTCTGTCTTTCTGGCAGAGAAAGGATCTGGGAATTGAGGAACAAGGTGTCCTTTGGGGCTCATTGTTCACAGTTAGAGTTCATGCTTCTTCTTTTCAATGGCCAGATTAGTCCATTCAGGTTTTGTTTCACTCTGTAGTAGCTCTGGTACTATTCATTTAAAGGCAGCTTTGTGAGCCTAGGAGCTCCACTGTGTGCTGGAAAATGGAGAGAACTGTCAGGGTTGTGGTGGTCCTCTCCTGCACATCCCACCCCAGAGCTGTGATGGGCTGGAATGAGGGTTTATAGGGCAAAGGTGGCCGGCCTGTCAGATTGGGAGTGTTGGTACCTGATGTTTCTGTCATCTACTGTCACCCCACAAGACCACCTGAGCAATTCTGGGATGAGATGTCAATGGGTATGTGTGAGGAGATTGGAGGAGATGCCTCTGTGGATAAAGTGCTTACAAAGAAATAGAGTTTGAATCTCCAGCTCCCAAATAAATGCTGGGTACATGTGGCAGTCTGCCACAATCCTAGCACTCAGAAGGACAGAGAAGTCTCAGAGTAAGCAAGCTTGCTAGCCAGACAGGCTGAAGGGACCAGCTCTGGTACAAGGGAGAGACCCTACCTCAGCATATAAAGTGGAGAGGGATCAAGGAAAAAATACCCAACAATCTCTAGCCAGTGTCCCCCAAAGCGCATAATGCACCCCCAACTAGAAAAGACTATAAAAGTCTGAGCAGCAGTCTTCAGACTTTCTCAAGACATCCAAGCTTTCTTGCATACAAGCAGGTTTGATTCTCAGAAAGCCAGATGCTGGGGGAACTGTTATGATTAATATGTGTTGGGTGATGTGTGCATTAGGGTGTATAAAGGAAGGCTTAAGATTGAAACTGTTCTTTGAGTTTTATCTATAGCATAACACAACACAAGCCAAAAAAGGTAAATTTTCCTGTAAAATACTCCCCCCTCTTTTTTTTTTTTTATAGAGAGGAGAGAAGGTCTTATTCTGTAACCTGGGCTGGCTTGGAACTCACTATATAGCCAAGGCTGGTCTCCATATTGTATAATCCTCCTGGTTTAGTCTCTAGAGGGCTAGGATTATAGGCATGAGTCACTATATCTGGCTGTAAAATATATCTTTAAGATAAAAAGCTTTTGTGTTTCTATGCTAGAGTCTGGTACCACAGTGGTAAGAGAGTGCCCTACCTCCCACAATTACATACTCCCACAGAGAGGTTTTGTTACTTTAAGTCAGGGATCCTTGTGGGATCTAAAAATAAAAGGGAAATATTTAGGCTGGTAATATTAATTTGAGATACAGAACAGCCATTGTCGGATGGAGATAACCTTGACTTTCCACTTAAGAAATCATTATCTTCATGTCTGCAATACAAGTAATTTCCACTCTGGTTAGTAGTAACAGTTATATTCTTTTTTAATTTGAAGCTGTTTTTGGAACTTAAATGAGTTTCCATTCCTTTCTGCTATGGTGCTTTATACTGCTGTGGACTAAAAAAATCACTGCAATACGGAATTAGAAAGAAACATACTCACACAAATATGAACCAAAGAGAAAACTGACCATTTCTCAAAATATGGAGAGTTAGCTTTGTTTGCAGACCCTTCCCTAGAATCTTTGGTAACTTCAAGGAGAGTATGTTGATTATGGAACACAGTTTGGAGACTCTGATTTGGCTGGTAGTAGCAGTAATAATACAGTCACACCTAAAATTTACTAGTCATTTGTATGTGCTGACACACATTTTATGTCTTCAGGATAGCTATCCACTCCAGAACTACTAGCCTCATTGTCTTAACAGATGGAGAGACTGAGGCACACAGTGGGATGTATGCTGACCAAGGCCCAGGGTCTAAGAACAGGATTTCAGTTCAGGTCTGGCTCAGAAAAACAAAACAAACAAACTAACTAACAAAAACACATGTTTAACACAGGCCTGCAAGCACAAAGAACCTTTCCAAGTAAAAACACTGTGTCTGCTAACAATGGTTCAGATGATTAACAATTAGGGTACTGGGTTAGTCTGACATCCAACCCTGCTCTGCTCCTGGTTGGTGAAAGAGGATGATCCTTTTCTTTCTCATGAAAAGCAGAATGTTGGGATTGATTCTGAAGTTTGCCTGTCATGTTGGAGGCATGATCTCCAAACTCGTTCTGGAGTTTGGGCAGTCCCAGTCCAACCAGTGAGGAGAAACAGAAGTGGGATGGGGCTGACCCACAGAGCTGGAAGCATTGGATCCTTGGAAAGTCACTGGTGAGATTTAAGTGGTTTGGTTTCAGAAGGATTCAGAATCATTTCATCCTATATTTCTTTTTGCATCCCTGCCCCAGATTTGGGAATTGTATCTGGTTCCTGGAACATGCTAGGTAAGGGCTGTAGTACTGAGCTACCTCCACAGATTTCATTTTAGTTTTTGTTTGCTTTTATATTTCTTAGACAGGCTTCAGACTCAATCTATAGCTGAGACAGTCCTTGACTTCCTGGTTCTCCTGCTTCCATTTCCCATGTGCTGGGATCACAGGGATGCACCACCATGTCCGGCATGATGCCTCATCTTGTTTGGGGTGAATAATGATGGGGATGGTGAGAATGTTATTGCTGGGATCATTAGCAATTTGTTTTTTTCTTTACTTAGTTATTCAAGGACATAACCATATCAGAATATCATATAGTTCAGGGCTGGGGACTAGTTATCTTGGGTCATACTTTGCTCTCCAATATCATGATGTCATGGGCCACAGGTCTAGGTTTAAATTCTGACTGCTTTGGTCTTGAATAATTGCTTGATTTCTCTCAACTTTTTAATCTACAAAATGGCATAGAAAACATTTCCTTTTGTGGGGCTGGAGAAGTGTCTTAGTGGCTAAGAGCACTTGTTGTTTTTGCAGAGAACCTGGGTTTGATTCCCTGAATCCACTTGATGGCTCACAGTCTTCTGTAACTCCAGTTTCTAAGAAATCCAACTGCCTCTCAGACCTCCATGAACACCACATGCTCATGTGGTACAAAGATACATAGGCTGGCAGAACACTCACACATAAAATAAAATAAAATAAAATAAAATAAAATAAAATAAATCTAAAAAATTGCCTCTTGGGCTGTCAAGATCTATTAAAATCATTTAGAGTACCCAGCCCTGCGCCTGGCACATGGAAGGCATACAGTAAACCTCCTGAAAATTTATTTCAATTGTGACCTCGTTCTCTCCAGATCCCTCTTAGAATGCTTTGAAATTTTAGCCCTGCAGTTAGTTGTTTTATGGTCCAGGTCAGATAAATCTAGTCTCCTTTTTTGGAGCTTCTGTACTGATGTGTAATGTCTGGAGATTAATGCTGTTTTCTGGTGGATGCTGAGACACCCTCCACCCCCTACACAGATTTAGGTCTGGCATAGAGAATGTATCAAAACCAAAACTGCTTCTACTATGTATAACATCATGAGGCATGAGGGTTATATTCTATGGAAATAAAGGAATATTTAAGAATTGTTTTTCTGAGGGGTTGAAGGGATGGTTTGGCTGACTGTGAAGACTTGAGTTTGGATGGATGGACAGTACCAAGGTAAAGCCAACCACAGGGCTGCGAATTTGTAATCCCAGCACTGGGAAGACAGATGCAGGAAGATTCCTAGGGTTTGATTGCTAACCAGTATAGATGAATTGGTGAGCATCAGTGAGCATCTGATGTTAACTTCTGGCCTACACACACACACACACACACACACACACACACACGGACATTCATCATAAATATACTCACACTTATTTTTCTGTTTTCTCTATAAAAATAGTCTCTGACATATGATCAAGTGCTCTAGCAATATATGCCCTCACATTGTCCTCTTGGAGGCCGAGCCGGGAGGCAGTCAGCCCTGCATCCTGACAAAGCCTGTATGTTCTGACATGCTTGGCTAACCCCTGAAGTCTACCTGGTGGCCCCCAAGTTCTTCTTTCAGCTGGTTTTCTGATTTCTCTTTAGATTAGAGTTGACCTGCTCTGTGTATATCAGGACTGGAGTCTGAGGGGGTCCTTGTGTGCCCAAGAGGAACTTTCCTCCAAGACTATGCCATGTGTGTCTTGGCTCATCAATAATCTGAGTTTCTTGCTTGGGACATGACTTAGAAGCTTAGTGGTACCAAGTAACTAAAAGCATCCACCTATTGTGGAGTATGAACTCAAGGATTGTCGAGATGCACTGCAGCTCAGGACGATCATATGTGCTCTTCACTATATACAGTATGTGACCTGCAGAGAGAGGTTGCTAAATATTTGTCAAGTGAATGCATGGGACAAATTGTGAGGCTAGAATGTAAAGCTACCTTATAGAATTTGAATTATTTTCCAAGGAAGTGCATACAAAAGAATTTTTGCTCCAAGGGTATCTTTAGGAATAGATAGTTCTCTGCTTCTCTTCCAACTCCAGACCCAGAGCTGCTTGTTCTAGAAGGTCTCATTTTTAACTATGTGATTTTTATTTTTTTCCTCCCCAGCTGGCCACATTCACTATCCATCTCCTCCTCTAGTGTGGTGGCTAAGAATGTGCCTTTGAGGGGCTTCTGGGTGCTTCTGGGAGGTCTTTGCAGTATTCCTTTGGATTAAGAGCTCAGAGGCTTTTCTGGCTGTGGTAGGGTGTTCAGTTCTGCTTCTATAGAAAAAGTCATACCAGATGCACTACAGAGTGACCCAGTGATGCCCAAGGCATCACCTGGACTCACAGAACTAGTGACACCACATGGGAAACATTCTTCCTGGCTCTGCACCAACTTCATGAGAGCTGTTGAATATGATGCCCTAGAACTGGAAGCCCAGTCAGATTCCGAGATGCAAACCAAGGCCTCCTTCTCCTCCTACCTCAAGTTTGGAAAAGTATCTTCCAGTTCCTGGCCTTGAATGGACCATTGATTGTTGGACTTGGTGAATCAGGGTTGAGGGACGACCAGGCTTTGGAAGCAACCCATATTAAAGGCTGCTTGGATCAATCTGCTTGGAGCTTTGTGTAGGTCTGCCTTATCCTTATACAAAAGGTGTGTTGTACACAACTTGGAGATGACAGAGAAGGGCAAGGAAATTATTGAGCCCATGTTTGTTGGATGTTCTGTTCTGACTTTTAACTTTGTGATGTGCACTTGCCCTGGTTAATAAAAATCTTGTGAGTCCCCTGGGAATCTTGAGAATTGTTAGTCCAGTCTTCAGGGGCACTGTATCTAGTGTCTGAGAGCAGCAAAGCTCAGCTCCTTGGAAGTGGCAGCCTTTCTTGGTGTCTCTGTAGGGTCCCCTGAGCACCTCCGCTCACCATTGCCATCTCATTCTCCCAGGTCTGCTTGACAGATGGGACCCTCTAAGTGCAAAGCTAATTTCCGTCATACCATCTAATCCCTTGTTTGTGGGCAGCTGGAACCTTGGTGTTAAGATACCTAGAAGATAGAAAAAAGAAAGTCTTTAACAATTAGACCCAGGTTTCTATTCTTCAAGGAAAGATGCTCTCTCTGGCCAGGAACTGAAAGGGTTAGGGCATGGGAGACTGGTTCCTTCTCTTCAGGGGTAGATGTGCTTTGATTTCCACAGGTTCCCCCCCACCCCACCCCACCGTTCCTGCCTGTAGAATTGGTCATGGTTTTATTTACTTTTCCTTGGCCCAGTTTGGGTCAACAGGATTTCTCTCCTGCTCAGAACAGCCTCACACTTGTGTGAAGTAAGACAAGCCGGGCCCTGGACAGCTGTAATCAATCCTTGTCTGAGGGCAAAGTGGGGATTTTCAGTTGGAGACGGTCTCACAGCCTCAGGTTTTCTGAGGTGTATGGAAGTTTCACATGGGCCAAATGAGTCCTTCTCTTTTGCCTTTAAGTGACTTTGAAGGCCTTTGGGGTGTGTCCTTGTGGATATACGCACTTGTATGTATGTGCACAGGTGCTCCTGTATTTGCTAACCTGAAGCCGGGCTCCAGTACAGCAGGGTTTAAGATGATGGTGGGAACTGCTGGAGAAGGAAGCAAGATTTGCACATATACCCTTAGCAGAATGTCTAATAAAGCTAGCAGAGCCTGGGATTTCCTTATCTCTCTTTCTTCTGCTGTTGCTCAGCATCATCCCCAGGGCTCAGGGATGTAAGAGAGAGGATTTCTTCAAGTGCTATGAATAAAGCATATCACCCCCGCCTCATTATCCCTCTTGCCAGAGAAAATACTCCACCGTGCAGTGGATATGAGGAAGAGGATGAGCCTCTTTGAGTGCCCTCATAAAATGTGCACCAGTGCTGATCCCATGACATTGGAAAGATACCAGTTTCTCCATTCAGTTATGATAGAACCATGAAACCATTCCTAGGGGCTGAAAAAAAGTGTGATCCTCCTCCCCGTGTATTCTCTCACCATCCCATGTAGGATTCATGCAGGTCCTTTAAGAGGGTAGGCTAGACTGAGGCCATCTGAGGCCCTTGAGTCATTGAGAACAGTGAGTAGTAGGGGAAAGGTTTGTCATTCACTTTGTGAGCAGACACATAGCTTCTCAGGTGAGAAAATGAACAGCAGCAATGCTAAGAATGCCAAGTGGTAGAAGGTAGGATGAGAAAGAAGTTTATTTTAGGGTAAGTGGCCCAGTCTACAGGATGCTGTTGTTGTGTTAGGGCTGGAAGCAGGAAGATCATGGTGTGGATGGCCCAGTGAAGAAGGGCCCAGTAGTATCTGTGACTTCTGTGTCAAGAGGGTTTATAAGTATGACCTCTTTCATCTCATTTGGGGACCATATTGCAACTTCAAAGGGCTTACATCCATGGGCACAGATCCATAAGGACAGGAAGACAAACTTCCATTGCTATTGTTTTGGCAGTCCCAAAAGACTTTCCTTAAGTGTTCTGATTGTGTATGCATCTAAGTGTGTGTATGTTCGCGTACATGCATGTGCACACATATGATCATAGAATGGATATTTATATGCTTCAGCTCATGGACAGGCCCTTTTATTGGAAAAACTGTTCAATTGCTGCCTCTTGCAGCCCACCCCTTCCCACTCAGGACCAGCTCTTAGTAGCTTTCTTTCAGCTAAATTATGAGTTACTGAAGCATTCTCTTTTCTAAGCATCCTGAAAGTATAACAACTATTTCCCATGCAGTCATTTTGGGAAGTTTATCTCTGCATTCACTAAAGGATGGATTAAAAATGGCTCTGGCTTTGGGGATGGTTTGAAGATTTTCTACACAGGTCTCTGTCAAGTTCTTCTTACATCCAAGGCTGCCTGTCTGGATTCCATAGCCTGCTAAGTAGACCTGTGCCCCCTTGGTGACTATTTTTCCTGTTGGCATTTCTGTCTTTTCATGTTGTGGTTAAAACATGGTTCTACATTGACATTTATTCCAAATTGCAATGAGTTCTAGACCCTCAGCTGTTCAAACAGTAAGTCCTCTTGTTACTTACTTTAGGGTGACTCAGACACTTCCACAAACAGATCACACCTTTTCCCTTTGCCCAAGGGACACTCATTGCTAGCTGTGCCATCATGAGAATGCATAGGTATATGCCAGGGGAACTATTTACAACCACTGGTAAAGTTGTTGATTCAGGTGCCAGAGTGGCCTGGACTTCATGCCGAGGTGGGGACAGGACTCTACATCATGTCTATGTCTTTTTGTCATGTAGGCTGAGACTGCTCTGTGGGTGCTCAGAGTCTCCCAATGGGTCTTTAATCTTTTCAACACCCTTCAAGGCTTCTATACCTCCTACTTTGCCCAGAATCTCATCCATGTGCCTGTTTCCCATGTAAACAATACTGTTTATTTCTGAAGTCTCCAAACTGCAGGGCTCAGTCCCTGTTCAGGACCCAGCTGGATTGGGATCAACCTCAGTCATGATGATTAGTCCTGACTAAACCCTTAGTCTCCCAGTTGTGAAACACAGTTACATATTGCTGGGAGCCAAATACAATGATGGTGGAGCGTGGTGCCAAAGGATACCCAGTGGGATGCTACCCAGTGCTGCCAGCAGTCTGGATGCTCATTGGCACGGTAGATATTTCTTAGCAATGTTCTGCAGAGTCTTGGAACACATCACTGGGTGGTACTTGCTGAGATTCTCAGAATAACCTTGTAAGGAGCCCTTGCTGTGGTTGAATAAGCCATTTTTGCCAACTGGAGAGATAGTGCCAATGTAGCAATGCCTATTGCCCAGGAGTGTGTCACAAGGATGAAGGGCAGAGCCCTTAGAACTGAGCAGGCCCCCAGGAACCCTTCATTGTCCTCCCTCCTATAATCCACACTCTCTTGGATGACCCCAAGTGCATGACATCCCCATGGCTCCCTGCCCATACTATCAACAATCTTTGCTTTCCCCTGGTGCTAATGGTCTGATGGGATTAGGAAAACCTAGGTCCTGGGTTCCGGGGAGTCCTCTGTTTATTTGATTTGAAACCAGACTTTTTTATTTATGCTGGTGGAAGAGTCTGAGAAATGAGAATGAGAGGGCACAAGGCTTTCTGCAGCTCTTGTTTCTTGAGTTCCATTGGCTGGTATTTAGTGACTGGGGATTGTGACCAGGAGATGAAAATAAATGTGTCCCTTCTGTGATGAAAGGGTTTGATGTCTTTTTGGTGCACAGAGACTAAAACCCAAGCCCCACAGGGCAGCAAACCCTTCCTCTGCAGATCACGGCTTAATTTTTAGAGCTCTTAGGGTGACTGGTGGCTTCAGACTCCTCCTGGTAATCTGCTTTTTAGCCTGAGATAGCCAGCTCCCAGGGAGAACGCATTGTATTGGGCTTGGAAAGTCAGACTGAGCCTCAGGCCATTACTTGCTATGGCCAGATCACAGTTCTTAGAGCTTGCCCTGGGATTCCGGTTTGCCACGCTTGCTACCTGTGACACCCAGCCACTTCATGAGCCTAAACTCACTCCTTCTTTTCATTTTTCCCTTTGCTGTGGTCAACCTCCTTGTTATTTTCCAGCCCTGCTGGGTATTTCTAGAGCTCAGGTCTAATCTGGCCCTTTCCTTCCACAGCTGTCAATTATTTAAAGGCAAAATTTAAAGAAAAAAAGAATCAGCATTGGGTTTTTAGGACCTTGTACAATGAATGTCACGCTCAACATGGCCCTAGAGTCTTACTTCTTCCAAACAAGGTCACTTCTGAACTGTAGTTTGAAATCAGCTTGCTCCTCACTGTCTTGTTTACATTACTTTAGGGTTTGTTTGTTTGTTTGTTTGTTTGTTTGTTTGTTTGTTTTTTGACAACCCTGTCTACTTGTAGAATCTTTTTATGGCCCAGGTTATAGCTCCCTCCCTAGGATATCTTCCCAGATCTTTCCAGTTTGAATTCATCTCTCACTGGGGATGCTCCAGAACCCAGACAGCTGCTTTGTCCCCAGCTCTCAGCACAGCCTTGGGATGCCACAGATACCAGTGGTCCTCTGCTGACCCTGGGTCCCTTCTCTTCCCTTCTCCTCGCCCCATCTCTTTTCCTGTGGCAAGGTTAGCTGGGGGCTTGGATCTTCAGCATCCCATTTCACACATTGTCTGCCTGAGACCTGGACTCTGCCTTCCAGATGCTGGTTTCAAACATGCAATTCCCATGGAGTTGTCTGCACCCATTCAGTCTTCTCAAGTAGATTAGGTTTGGGGCCAGGGCCTATGTTCTTGTTTATTTTCATAACCCCCAGTATACCTAGTGTGATGCCTCATGATTAAAGGATGTAGATGGAGAAGTCTAGAAGCTTTTCTGAGTGCTGATGGTCGGGGCAGAGGCTCTGGGGGGGGGGCTCTCAAAGCCAACCTTCTCAGGAATTATTTTTATTTAGTTTTGTGTTTTATATTTTTCTCCTTTTTGTTTATTGACGTGTAAGCTACCTGGAGAATGATCTTCCTTTTTAGGCATGCCCTTCCGTGAATTTTAATAAACTCATAGTTGTATAACAATCACCACTATCAGGAGAGAGAGAGAGAGCGAGCGAGCGAGCGAGCGAGAGAGAGAGAGAGAGAGAGAGCGCGCATTCTCATCTTCCTCCCCTTCCAGGCTTTGGTAATCACTGATCCAATTTCTGTCTGTTTAGTTTGGCCTTTTCCAGAACATTGTAGAAATAGAATCATTTGCTATGTAGATTTGGAGTCTTTATTTTTTTTTCACTTAGAATAATAATTCATTGGAAATATAATGACCTAGGCCCTGACCCATACTACATGTATACTGCCTTTGTGGCTGGTATAGAGTGTGGGTTTTAGGGGACAGATGTGGTAGATATAAGTTGAGACTTGGGGTCATTTTAGATCCAGTGTTCCAGCTGCTTCCTCAGATCTACTGGTAACACTTGGTGCAGTGTCTTCTTCCCTGGCTTTGACTAGTCATCTGGTGCTCTGAATGGTCACTTCGGAAGTAAGGAAGCCAGCTGTGGGTGGGTGAAGTGGCCATTGAATTCTTCCCTTGGGGAGGGGTTGTGCTGAGGGGGGTGACAAAGGTCAGGCTTCTCCTGGCTAAAACAACAGAAGTGGTTCCAGCTGCCCCACAGCTGGAGGAGTGTGTGGATGTCTGCTTTTCCTCAGCGGTGTGAAAAGCCCTTTAATGGGGGTGTGCTGTTGTCAGGCCGGTGGTGGAGGTGTGCCGAGGAAGAGCAGACCAGCATGTTGCCAGGCTCCCCTTCCCTTTGACCTCCCTTATCTCCATCTCTTCCAGCCCCCCTCTGAAGGTGCCGTCAGGGCCCCCTCCTTTGCACCTGTGTAAATGGGTCATGGGGTCAGGGAAGGGTGAACAAGAGCTGGCTGAAGTGGGGATGTGGGTTTTAATGTGGATGATGGATCTGATAGTGGGTAGTAGGTGAGTGATGCTTTAATGGGAAACTGCTCTTTGTCTCAATGATGCAGCCAGGGAGGAAAAGGCCAAGGTCCGCTGTCACAGATGGTAAAGCAAGTGGCAACAGGCAGTTGATCCTTTGAATGGAATGGACGAGAGTACAGCTGGACCTCACTTTGAGAATTTCGTACAATGTGTATTGGTCATATTCACCCCCTCTTAACTTTTCCCAGACCCATAACATACCCCTTCTTTACCCATCCAACTTTATGTCCTAATTTTTTTTTTAAAGCCAATCAGTTCAATTTATGCTGTTGCCTACATGTTCTTGGGTGTGTTTTTCACTGGAGAGGGCCCATCTACCAGGAACTATACTCTTACAAACAAAACAAAACAAAGCAAAACAGACTCTCCTCTTCCAGTAGCTACTAATTGTCCAAACCTCCTCAATTAGAGGTATAACTATGCCCACCCCATTTCTCCATGCTGGGGTTTGGTCTGGCTTGAGTTTGCACAAATCTTGTACATGCTGTTACAACTGTTGGGAATGTATATGTGCAACTGTTCTGCTGTGTTCAGGGAACAATTTTCTATAGTCACTCACTGATTCTGGATTTTATATTCTTTCCATCTCTTTTGCAATGATTTTGGAGCCTTGGGAGGAGGGAGTGTGATTTAGATGCCACATTTAGAATTGAACCTTCTTTGCAGGCTCACTAGCCAGGAGTCTTCATGTTAATCACTGCAAATAGAAGCTTCTCCAGTGATGGTTGAGAGATGCATTAATTCATGGGTATTGGTCCCATGGCATTAGAAGTTGGATTAATACTATATATCCATGTAGCAGAATAATAGTAGTAACAGTTTCTCTTCTAGGGCCTCTGACCTGTCTAGAATCAGGTCTGATAATGCCTCCAGGCATGGCTTTCATCTTGTGTAGCAGGACTTAAATACAGTTCAAGAGAGTTCGGTTACTCCCATAATGTTCATGCCCCTATTGTACCAGTGGACATGTCTTACCATGCCAGTTGCTATTGTAGATGGCAGGGTTCCTAGTTGGATAAGTCGGATTAGTATTGTCCTCTGGTAGCACACATAATACCTTCCCACACTATGAAAGCTAGCCAGTAGTGATAAAGCTTCCAGGTGAATACCAGTCTGATATCTCCATGTTCTCTGACTCAAAATGAGTATCTTCAGCACTGGGATTCTGCACTTAAGTTCTGGAGGAAGGGCAATAGCAATAGCCTGTAAGATTTGGGGGTCTATGGGATCTAACATGCCAACAGCTCTAAAAGAGACAGTTCATTTCTAGAACTGGGCTTTTTATTTGTTAGCCTGTATTGTCTAGCAGGGGCATAGTTGCCCTTTTACAAGGTGACTTCATTTTAGTGCTCAATTTATGTGTCTATCTATCTGGACACACACACATATGCACATATATGTACACATTTATACATATGTGTGTATGGATATTTGTATATGTATATTTATACTTTCATAGTAATAGGTTTCTCTGACTTAGTGTTTTATTTTATTTTTTGTCCCAGGCATTCACTCCCAGAGGACCATTTTCCCTTTTGGTAGCAAATTTACTACCAAAAAATGCTAAAATCTCAAGGTGAACTTTGAGGAAAACACTCCTCTCTTAGGGAAGCTCTTTTTTCTTCCAGAGCCTTGTGCTCTTCTCTCTGAATCAAGAGCTCAGCACAGCCCTTGCCCTTGGCCTGTGATATTCCTATGCTGAGGATGTCAGTGATGGGAGGTGAGACACTCTGGACCACTAACATCAGACCTAGAGGACTATGTCACTGACTGGCTTAGAGACCATTCACCCACTTGGTAAATGTAAATGTTTATGTAAGGCCTGTTTGGGGCAAGATTCCTTCTAGATACTGGGCATCTAGGGGTGTGATACCCAGATCTTAGGTCCTACTTGTGGGGAGCCTTCGACCTAGCGTACAAGAAAAGTGCAATTAAATTGGCCATTTACTCATAGACCAGAGTGGAAAGTCAGAGGGCAATATGGAGGCTTGCCCCCAGGTAGCAGCATTTGTACTGGGAGGAGGAAGTGGGAGTCTGTGAGGTGGAGGCATGTTTCATGGAGGGAGTTCAGCATGTGCAGAGTCCTGAGGCAGGAAGCAGCAATCCAGCTGTGCTATATAATTGAGATGAGTTCCTCATTTACCCAGCAGGCATATTGCAGGGTTGTTTACTTTCCCTTCCTCCCAGGAAGGGAAACTGGGCATTTGCAGATGCAGATAATTCACTGTTATTGACAACACTGCATCTGGGGAAAAATGAATTCAGTGCATCAAAAAACTGACTTATAAAGGAATCTCTTTTATCATCTGGCCGTTGTCCTCAGTCAAATGCATGTGCATAGCAGCTGCCAGAGAAGCCAGCATGCTAGTGATGTTGGCTGTGCAATGGTCAGTTACCCACCTTGACATATACTCATCTTAGGCTCAGCAACCAGAGGTATCTCAAGTTCTAGTCCAACTTGAGGATGAGCTGTCTCCTGCCTGGGATGATGCCAAAACTTCCCTACATCCCTATGAGGAGAATGAGGCCATGCTTACAGAGTCTAAATTTTATGATCATCTAGTGACTACTGCTTTGGGGACAGACACGCTATCTTAGTCACAGTGGCACATACCTGCTTTTCAGTGACTTGGGAGTTTTTCTTTTCCTTCAATTTGGGGGGAGAAACACTGTTTTAGTATGAAGTTTGTTAGCTGGTAAACATTCTTTAAAAGAAAGGAAGGACCCGTGCGTACTTTTGAAAGCTTTAAACTTTAGGATGGACAAGAAGCATCTCTTTTTGCATTGAATAATAAACACAAAGTTATCAGTTCCTGTTTTCTTCTTCCTCTTCCTCTTTGTTCCCCTCCCCCTTCTTTCTTTCTTTCCTTCTCTCTCTCTCTCTCTCTTTCTTTCCTCTTCCTCCTTTTACTTTTTACTCTTCCTTCTAGAAAGTGTTTATTTGAAGCTTATAGTTTCAGAGGATTAGAGTCCATGGCCACTGTGCGGGGAGCCTGGCAGCAGGCAGGCATTGTGGTGATATATGCCTGGACTCCCACTTGAACTGGAGAGAGAGGAAGCAGGCAGTCTCCATGTCCCTCTTCCCTGCCCCTGCAGGAAGGAGCTGTGTGGAGCTGTTCATGGGGGAGGAGCAGAGTGCTTTATATATATAGCTGTCAATGAGACATTTTCTACTTGAAGAAACTAAAAACCAAAAACCCAGGAGGCTGCTCTGAAGGCACAGTCAGAGAGGAAGCCAGGAGGTGGGCTCACGCAGTTAGAGCCAGCACTTGGGAGGCAGAAGCAGGCAGATCTCTGTGAGTTTGAGGCCAGCCTGGTCTATAAAGCAAGATCTAGAACATCCAGAACTGTTAACACAGAGATCTCTGCCTCAAAAAACAAAACAAACAGACTGAAGAGATGGCTCTGTTCTCTGATATTCCAGACTAATTTTATTAAATATATATCACCACAAGGCATGGCACTGGAGTAGTAGCTGAGAGTTTATGTCTGTCCACAAGTACTAGATAGAGAGAGATAAAGACAGGGATAGAAATATAGATAGACAGACAGACAGACAGATGGCATGGCACAGGTAATGAAACCTCAAAGCCTTCTCTCAGTGACCCGCCTCCTCCAGCCAGGCCCCACATGAAAGGATCTCCTTATCTATGACATTTTATGTTAAGACTTGATGCTTATCTGTTTACTTTTCAGACACATATGTAATTGCTTTGGGTTAGACTTTGTGTTATGCCTTACATATATAAAGAGAAATAAGACTCAGTCTTTTACAGATATGTAAGCTGATAAATGATATCACAATATGTTGAGGATTTTTGACAGATGATGAACGCAGTAAGAGCCTCAAGGATGCTAATAGTTAAAATATAAAATCATTTACTATTTAAAATTTTATTTTATTAAAATCTATTTGTTCATATATGTGGGAGGGGGCATGCCTACGGAGATTAAAGAACAAGCTGAGGAATCCTTCCCTCCTTCCATCATGTGGGTTTCAGAGATAGGCACAGGCCCTCAGGCTTGGTGGCAAGTGTGTGCTTAGCTCTCTCAGCATTCTGTGCTGATGCTTAGATGGTCACATCAGGGGCAGTGTGGCCCTGGAGCTTAATGGGAAGGGAAGTCAGAGAGTCAAACAGGTGGGGGGTAAAGGATTAAATGAGTCATGATGGGCAAGGGAGTCCTAGCCAATCCTGAGCTATTCCAGACATCCCAGATAAGGTTAGCAAGTAGAAGCAGTGATGTTCCAGCTCCTGGTCAAATGCAATCAGGCTCACTACCTCTGCTGCTCGTCTGTGGAGTAAAAGAACCTCCCAGCCGAGCCCGACCAGCCTGAAGAGTTATGAGAAACAAATTGTTCAAAGCTTTTAAACTCGGGGTGGTTTGCTTTCTAACAATAGAAAAAAAAAATAAAATGAAAAGAAGCTGCACTATATGTAAATTCATGAAAAAATAAAGCCTCAAATTAGTTTCAATTTAGTTTGTGATTTTTGAGTATTCTATTACCAAGGGAAATGTCACTCCCACTCCATGAAGTAGGCTTCATTCTTCCAATCCCACTGACTAGACTGTTCAGTATGGCTTCCGTTACCCTTAGCAACTGAGAAGAGTAGAAAAACATCGCTGGTGCCAGGTAAAAGTTTAGTTGGGGAGTGTGGCTAGAGAGAGCTCAGTGGTCAAGAGTGCTTTCTGCTTTTCCATAGGACTCAAGTTTAGTGCCCAGAACCCACACTGAGCAACTAACAACTGCCTGTAACTCCAGTGCCAGATGAACTGATGCCCTCCTCTAACCTCTGTGGGCACCTGTACACATGGTGCATGTGCACACTCGCATGTACACACCATGCACACACACACCACAAGGATGGTAAAAGAGTAAAACAGCAGGTGGAAGTTATGGCGGGAGAACTGTTTGTATTAGAAAGAATTGAACATCCCCCAGCCTGAGCCTTAGGCTGCCTCTGTTGTCACTGCACTGTCATGAGAACGTGGCAGCCAGTCAAATCTGACACAGCTTGTGGTGTTGGCGCGGTCTCATTGGGCAGAAGCTGCAGAAGGGTTTTCTCTGATGGAGACCCTAGGACAGGGACCCAAGCATGTGTGTTTCAGATGGAAGGGATTATAGGTCCAGCCTTGAATTTTGTCTGCCCGGTTCCTCCCCATGGTAGACTCAGTTTCTGGGGATTAGCTTTTCTAACAGGGAAGGGGACTTGTTTACATGTATGTCAAGTGTCTGTCCAGCTTTGCAAATGTGAACAAACACAACACAAAATGTTTGGAATTATCCAGTCCCTAGGGAGAAGGGCTAAGTGAGACAATTCCAGCTGTACAATTGTCCTGCCCCCTTTACTGGTATTTATATTATGCAATCCTATTTAGTATCATTATTATTTTGCTTTTCTTGTATCTTGGTTAGGAAGGATATCTATATATCACATCCTTAAGGGAGATGACTAAGTGGCTAAGTGTTTGGATCATTGGGGGAGATTGGGAGAAAATAATTGTCCCTCTGCCATTGCCAAAAATTTCTGCCAATCATATTTGCTTCAGTTCTTCTGAGTTTTATCTGTGTGCTGTGAGCACTGACCATAAGCACGGCTCAGTTCAGTTCCAGCCTGTACCCCTGTACCCACTGTGACCTGCAAGATGGAAGAAAACCCTACCCTCATGACTTCATTTGGACTATGACAAACTTGACTTACTGTCCATTTCCATAATGCAGAAATTATTCTCAAGATCTCTCTTTGCTTTAGTTCAGTGAGTCTTAGCTCCAGAAAAAAACTCACTTGAGATTGGATATGGTTGGGCAAACTTAACCATAGCAGGGAGAATGCCAAGGTCAAGGCCAGACTGACTGGGTGACATAGTGAGACCCTGTCTCAGAAAGCACAACAAAAACTCGGTGAAGGATCAGCCTCCTCCTCCTGGTTTATTTACTTGGCTGGGATAGTGCGTATGGTAGCTACTATTCATACCTAGTCATCTGAAATTGAACACAACCATGAATTTGGTCCCTTAGTTGTATTTGCTATATAATCATGTGTGTTTTGTGGCCATTGTATTAGACAGCTTGGCACACAGAATATTAGGTTGTCCAGAAGAGTTCATGGGAACTGTGTGGCTCTGTGCCTAGGGTGCAAGCCTCTAGGATCACACCCCATCTTAGCTATCTGAGAATTTGAGGATGAAGGGTGATATCCTCTGTGAGGGCAGAGATACCCTATTAAAGCCCAGTTTTATAGAGATCAGCCCCTGTTTTGAAAGCAGCCACAAGTACACACAGTTCCCAAAACACACAAAAATGAGGGTCTACATTTGATTGAAGATGGCCTTTAGCCGTTGCCCTGTGCTGTCCCTGAAGTTTTTATAGCACTCCAGGGGCCAGTAAATTTGAGACAGGCATCTTTCGGGAGCCCTGCTGACAGGGAGACCACCACTGTGGGCTGGGAAGGTGGGGCACTGAGGCTCTGTAACCTGTCTGTCTGCAGACAGACTGTTTCCCTTGTCAAGCTGCTCTCTAGCACAACTGCCCCGAGTCTCTTTTGGCTCAGAACAAGCCATTTCCAACCTGAATTTATGACTTGTAGTTCAATGCCACGGTGACGCCTGGAGCTGTCCTCTGTGAGCAGACAAGGCAAACCTCTGCTGGTTTAAAAAGAAACTTTGTCTGTCCCTTGGTGTGTTCTCTTAAGAAGAAAACCACACTGTTTTAATTTCAAAGATGAGCAAAAACTTACTTATGATTTAGGCCCTGTTAGCTAATTTGATCTTCACAGTAACACAAGGCAGGGCATGTTAGTACCTTCATTGTTGCAGGGCCAGAAAACATGGGCAACGTTCCTAAGACTCAACATTGTCTGTGTGGGCGCTGGAATCTATGCCCACTGTCTGCCTCCATGCTCCAGGTCACACTGCTGCCCATGCTATAGACCAACACAGTAAACTGGAATACCAACCCTGCTGCAAAAATCTGGCTCCAAGTCAGGAGCTAAGAGCCTCAGATGAGATAACCCTGCCCTCAGTAGCCTTCTGTTCCGAGACGACATCAAGGCAGGGAGCTGTGGTCCACCTCTGCCTGCTGTATTGCCATGGAGAGGTTAGAAGAGAAGACATGGCCAGTGGAAGTCAGGGCTCAGAGCCTGGTGATGGGAATATAGGAGGGGAGGGGAGGCCTATTACTATACAATTCAGTTCTTAGGTGACTCCACATGAGAAGTGCCCCTAATGGTTACATTCGTTCCACAAATAGTCAAACAGTCCTGCCATGTGCTTAGATGCTTGGATGTATATACAAGCAAAGACAGATTAGATCCTTCTTGTCTTGAAGCCCCAAGTTGGAGATCCCATTGTGAATCAAGTCACACAAAACAATTCATCAGGTTAACTGTCTTAACCTGTGAGAGTTAGAGGAATCTCCAGAGAAGAAGATGGTGGAGCCCAAAGTCGGAGCAGATGGGGAGGGGGCACATCTGGAGGCCTGGGGAAAACAGATCTGGCTAGATGCTCAGAGAGGCTGTGTAAGCAGGGTAAGCAAGGGGCACAGAGGTGCTAGCACTGAGCACAGGGAGGGGTCTGGGGTCACAGGTTGTCAGCTTTTGATCTGTCTCATTGACAGTTGATATCTCAAAGGTTTTAAGCAGAGATCCAGGGCTGAGGGTGGTATGCAGAGGCAGAGACTCCTTCCATTCCCATGAAGACACCCTCTGTTTGGCAACCATAGTCTTCCTAGAGGCCAAACCACACTGTGCCTCCTCACTGTTGCCTTCCTGCACGAAAATCCTTCCCTAGTACAGGGTCATGACGCTGGGGGGGGAGGGGGTAGAGGGGGGAGTGCTCTGTTGCTCTGTGGAATAATGGATACACCGGGGTTCTTCAAATGTATGTGGTAGGCAGTTGTTTCCAGCATTTCCACTTTGTGGTTCTGTGAAAGTACCATCAGGATCTTATCTATTTGCTTCATATAGTGGGACTACAGTATATCTGAGACAGACCTGAACTTATGTCTCCCACCATCTGTGCGCATTTGGCGCAATATACTGTCAACAGTGCTCACAGCTACATGTGTGCTCATGACTTTGCCAGGCATCATGCCTTCAAGCCCTACTGAGAGAGCTTACAGCAGAGGTTCTCAACCTATGGATGGTGACCCCTTTGGGGTTGCATACCAGATATCTCACATATCAGATATTTATACTGGGATTCATAACAGTAGCAAGATTACAGTTATGGAGTAGCAGCAAAATGATTTTATGGTTGGGGGTCATCATAACACGAGGAACTGTATTAAAGGGCCACATGCTAGTATTTCACACGTGAAAAGAACTTACACACTACAAGAGAGCCATGTGAGGTTTATTAAGGAGGGGGAGGGGGAGAGAGGGAAGACAGAGAAGAAAGGAAGAAGAGAGAGTCTTCCACGTGGTTGGAGATTTTAAAGGGTAGGCACACGCCTATGTCACAGGCTTTGGAGCGAGTCCTTGCAGGTGGGGGCGTGGCTATAGACCAACACCACAGCCTTAGGTAGGTTGAGAACCCCTGGCCTGCAGTGTCTGCCCAGGGCTCTGCTGTGGGTCCACTCCAGGCCCAGCTAGCCTCATCAAGGGCCACTTCCTAGAAAGAAGATCTTAGGTTGTGCCTGAGCAATGGCAGCTGTTAACAGTGGTTCGCTGACAAAGGGGTCTCTGATTTGGTAAGGCTGGAAGATTCATTGTCAAATATGCTTCTTAGTTTTGCTACCAGCTCAAAACAGTGGACTAGCCAGAGCAGCCCCAGTTCCATGTCAGGACTGGGCTCAGCTGGGTGGTCCCTTCTCATTTCTGTCTCTGATAGTTGCAATCAGTTGACAACTGGATCACACTGATCACAAGGTTTTTTCTTTCCACTCACACTTCCTGTACCTGGAATGTTTTTTATTTCCTGTGCTTTCCACACATGCTGACTATGGAGTGAACACTGCAAGAAGCTGCAGTAGCCTCATTTTATGACATTTCATGTCTCCAAACATCACTTTCACAGTTTTTATCTGGTCAAGTAAATACCTGAGATCGATGCAGCTGTAGATTTGATCCTGTTGAGGACGTTGTAGTTATCTTAAAGCCCCAGTAGGAGTTGGAGGGTTGCGGCGTATAGGGTTTATTGAGAATTCCAATTCTAAAGAATTTTGTTTGCCTCAATGTTTCCCAAGTTAATCATTATCATTGCCAGTTTTAAAACCAGGAAATAATTTTCTTACAGAAATTCACTTAGAGAGCAATGGGCAGGTGGTAGATTTGTGATTCATTGCTCTCATTTAATATATGAAGCTTTTTACACAGAAATTGGAGACTGAGTTCTTGTTTTAAGGAAGTCTAAATAGTAGTTGCCATCACCATCCTTGTGGGTGGAGAGATGATTATCTTACAGGTGAAAGCTGTGGTTTTTCTTTCCCACAGATTCAGGCTTGGACTGAGAGCTCCATTCTTCACAGCTGTGTGATATTGGTCTGCTGGCTGCTGTTTCCCTATCTACAAAGTCAGGGATCCTATTTCACAGGGTAGTGGAGATGAATGACAATATCCTGCATGTGGATCAGTTGGTACAGACCTCACTATCCTTAGGATGTATACGGAAGCCTTCCTCAGATAGATTCGGTATCTGTGTAGTCCCCTCACCTCTAGGGTTTTATAACAAAATTTATCTGGATTGACTTACTAAGAATAAGCCAATACTGTAAGGCATGGGTTTATCCCTGTTTTTCTTACAAAAATAACCTGTGTGTCATTTCATTTTTTTTCTTCTACTGTAGTTTCTAATAAGCGACCGAGATCCTCAGTGTAACCTACATTGCTCCAAGACTCAACCCAAACCCATCTGCGCTTCTGATGGCAGGACTTATGAGTCCATGTGTGAGTACCAGAGAGCTAAGTGTCGAGACTCGGCCCTGGGCGTGGTCCATCGAGGTAGATGCAAAGGTGAGTGACCTGCAAAGGCTGCTGGGACTGCAGCTACTGCACTGATCCTCATTGGAGCTTAAATGCCTTTGGCTATCTCGGTCCCTCTCTGTCCCTTATCAGTATGAAAGAAGGAAAAAGGAAGTGTCTGAAGAGATGAGCACGTCCCTGCTCTTTAGACGCACTGCCACCATCAGGACCAAGGGGCTCTCTGGCCAGTGTTTTGTTTCGTAATGGAGACACAGTACATAACCACCTGCCCTGGAATAGAGATGCCAAATTGTTGGTTCTCAGAAGTGTTTTGTTTGATCTGCTTTAAAACATGAAAAATATTTGAGATAACATGCAAAAATTGGGAGATTCAATGACAACAACACATCTGGCCGTCTCTTCCTCTCTTCCAAAATGATCAGGTCTGGCACTATCTGGTTTGTCTGAGCAAAGCAACTCTTATCCAGAGCTGAGGAATTTTCAGCCCCTACAGCAGAGCTTGCTTTCTGGTTTGCTACAATCCCAATCCTCTTTCTGGCTTTGGAGCACTGAATGTGACTCTTCTCAGACATAATCTGTGTTGCTTTCCTGAGTTCTGTAGATATTTGAGCTTGTAACCTTCAATTGCCCAAAGCCATCATAAGCAATGCAGGAGGCTAGCAAGCTGCCTCAGACATTTGATTTTCTTAAGAAAGTGGCCTGGCATTCACTATGAGGCTACAGGCCTTGCCTCAGAGCCCTCCTAATACTGGCATTAAAGGCATGTACCATCACATTCCTCTCACAGTTGAGAGATTAGAAAAGCCTGGGAAAATTAATGGAAATGGAAACCACCTTTCACTCCATGAGCAAAGGGATGTTTGGGAGAAAAAAAAATGCAGAAATCTGCTTCTCCTTCTCTACTTTTCTGAGTATTGCATTAAGAGGAAGGTGAACCCAAGCAGCCATCCGTGGGCACAGACACTGTGTTCTTACTGCTTGTCAGGATGGTAGCATGATGCCCCTCCCCCAGGTGAGGGTTTAAGCAGTGTTTCTGCCATGGGGCAGCCATTTGGGGCCCTGGCTTCTGTGTGGAATCTAAATGAAACATACAATGTATTCCTCTCCCCATTTAGATGCTGGCCAGAGCAAGTGTCGCCTGGAGAGGGCTCAGGCCTTGGAACAGGCCAAGAAGCCTCAGGAGGCTGTGTTTGTCCCAGAGTGCGGTGAGGATGGCTCCTTTACACAGGTGAGGCTCGGATAGGTTTCTCGGGTCACTCTCTGGACTGAGGCAGAAGAGAGATACCCAGAGAGTGCTAGGGTCATTTGGTACCTTTACTTTGTAGAAAGGAGCTGGGTGAGTGGCTAGCTCTTCAACTCTCCTCTGTACTGCTTTTCTCCTTCTGGGCCCTTCCTTGCCAACTGGCAGTGGGCCCTGACAAGATGCATGGGAGTCTGAGCCAGGAAACTGGCATGGCTGGGTCCCGGTCTTCACTGAGGGCCAGACCTACGTTTTTTCTCTTCTGTCAAATGTGGGCTGATTATTTTCTCTCATCCCTGCCATTTTCCACAGGCAACCCCAATATTTCCTTCACTATTTATTGCTACTCTTCTACATGCTCTTGCTGTGTATCCTCCTTGGACGAAGGACCCTCTTTGAGCACAAAGTTACCATGGCTCCTGGACTCTGTGTGTGTGTGTGTGTGTGTGTGTGTGTGTGTGTGTACACACACACACACACACACACACACACACACACACACACACGCGCGCGCGAGCACACACTTAGGTGTGTGCACTGAGATTTTTAAATAATCTTTTGGGAATCTCAGCACTCCTGCTTGGTTTTCCTGCTAGTGCTTTGTGTAAAAGCGGAGGGGGATACATTACGTAGCCATGATGGGATGGTAGGGTATCTCTTCAGAAAGCTTCTAGGCTGCTCCCTAGGGCCCAGGAGATGAGAGGTTTCTGTGAGTCAGGACATGTGGCAGATGCATGAAGGTGCTGAGGTGGAGAAAGTAGGGAGAGTCACACACACACACACACACACACACACACACACACACACACACACACACACACGGTGGGCCCCGCCCCCAAACTCCTATTCAGTGGAACAACCTTCAGAGGGAATCTACACTTTCCACAATGGAGGTGACAATGTCAAGGTTTTAAAAGCATCTCTGTGATTTTAGATGAGGGGACACTGGTGGCTGCTGGTCAAAGGGACTTTAGATTTCACTTCCTGGTAAGGTCTAGGGCATTATTGACCTCAGACTAGTACCCTTTTGGGTGGTAACAAGGAGGGATGGTTGGTGGGGGATTAGACTTCATTGTTGTACATATTTCTCAGTTGGTTCAAGTTTGTAACAAGTCTGGAGAGCCAGACTGGAGAGCATAAGGATAAAGTGACCTTGGCCATCAGCCCTGGGTGAGGTGCTTGTTTTGACTTCCTGCCTAAAGCTTTTCACATCTACGGGAGGTAGTGTCATTATCCCTATTTATGGAAGCTGCGTGCATCGTCATGACTTGGAGTGGAGAGCTGGGTTCAAGCCCAGAGCACTCCAAAGATCCCTGTGTTCTGCTCTCTGAACGGACAGGCTCACAGGAGGCTCTGAGGTGTGCACCAGGAAGGTGTAGTCTAGGGCTGTGGTTGGTGGCCTCTGCCTGGTCAGGGCTGACTGCCTGGGCTTGAGGCCAATCCACACATATCAACTAGCTTCTCAGGATGCTTATCTGAAGAAAAAATAGAGGTGATTATCTTCACAATTGTTATGTTATACATATGTGATACATTATTATGATGTCATAAGCATTGCATATTACTCTTATGTTATACATGACATATTACTATTATTAGTGGTTATTATTTCACTTTCCTTGTAAGGCAGTGAAAGGGATAAATGAACTAACACATATGAAACACGTGGGCCATACAGGCGCCAGGTAAGCATTTATCAGCATTATCTTTGTGGTTCCCATCTCCACTTAGATCTCCCCAAAGTCTTATGGGTGGCACTACTTAAGAGTTGGAGGAAGGCACCCAAAGCTTTTAGGTAAAACTTCCCAAACTTGGAGACTGATGAGTCCTCTTCCTCCTGTCAATCTTAAAATTTACTGTTTATTTTAGTAAAAAAAAGAATGTGGTGACCTTGGTCTGTATTTGAAAGTGCATCTAAACATTCGTATCCTCAGAAGGGAGATTAGACCTTCCTGAGGTTTGTTTGGGGCTGAGACCTGTGAGAGAAAGGTGATGGGGGGGGGGGGTGGGCAGTGCTGAAGGCAGCTGTTTTCTCCCTCTGCAGGCTCCTGTAGTCCTCCTGCCTGTGTTGCTTATGAGAGTGCTTGACCTCTGCCCTCCTCATTCTGAAGTGTTTGCTGCCTCATGACAGACAGCCGCTGGCCAGCTTTTGTTCTGGTAAAGCCAGGCCCGACCAGGTGGTGTTTGCTAAAGGAAAGGACCTTCCAGATTAGTCCAGGCTGACTTGTTAAATAAGAGTGCCCTGGAGTGCAGACTGTCAGGTATCCATTGCTCATGTGACAGGCTAAGCACTGCCATGTGCTCATAGTTCAGGCTGGCTCAGCTCGGTGGACAGTTAGACAGCCACTCAGTAGATCATCCTGGCTCAAGTGATTGATTGGAAGTGTCCCCCAACCCCCATCAAAGATGCTGCAATAACTCCACAAAACTGCCATTCTGATGAGCGGCCCGAGTGCTGAGATTGAAAACCTGTCTCCTTCCCCCAGGGCCCAGACATCACTCAACCAGCTCTTTTTATCTCCCTAAAACCAAAGCCCACAGGCAAGCTATATTGTTCTAATATTCCTTAGAATATTGGCATGTGTGCATCCCGGAGTTAGTAGTATTTCTTAGTCCTGGGAATTGCTACAGATGTCATTTTCCTGAAGAACAAGGAGAGAATGACCGGACTCTGTTGGGATTGGCTTTATCTGGCATGAGGCACAGCTGGAGGCCACATGACTGAATTAGCTTTAATGAGGCTCATGTGGGGACTCTGGGGCTTCTTCCTTTGTTTCTCCCTGTCCTCTCCCCTCACTATACCCAACCTCAACACACACACACACACACACACACACACAGAGCTCATCTTCGTTTACAGCAGAGATGTCACATGTCCACGACTGACCTCTCAGTACTTAGGACAGACCCAGACCACTAAATCTAATTCTGAGGTTTGCATCCAGACACAGGTATTTTTTGTGTGTATGTGTTAGATCAGGTACACATGTGTGTATGGTTATACAGGTCCTTTTTGTGCATATGTGCATGCAAGCATGTGTGTATAGCTGCATATGTATATGTGTGCATGTGTGTGTGCAGGACAGAGGAAATCTCTGGTGTTGTTCGTTTTGGAAACATCCACCTTGTGTTTTGAGGTAGAGTTTCCCTGGCTTGCAACTCACTGATTAGCTTAGGCTGGCCTGTAAGCCCTGGCATCTGCCTATCTCTCTGCCCCCTACAGTATTGGAGTCATAAGGACATGTCCCTATGTCTAGCCTTTTTATGTGGGTTCTGTGGACACACTTAGGACCATGTACTTACAAGGTTGAAGCACTTTATTGAACCCTCTCAGACACAGGTATATTTTTAGTCTTCTCACTCCCCCAGAGGTGATGTCATTATTTGTTCAAAAATTCAGACTTATTTTGAAAGGTCTTTGTCTCCCTGTTTACTTGAATGTAGTATTGAGATGTGGAGCTCAGCTCTTTGGGGACCCAGACTGAAGTCAGTTTCTCCAGGCTGTGTCCTTCATGGTGGTGGTGGTGTCTTGTTTCTTCTCTGGCTACTGGGGACATAATTCTTACTATCTGGTCTACCAAGGTCTCTGCCAAGTATTTGTCTGCTGTCCAAGCTGCTTAGCTGAAGTCTCAGCTCTGGTGACTGGGAGTTGAAGTGCTGGCGGGAGTGTGTCAAGAGTCATTCATCACTGAATAACAATGATGGTCACTGTTGAGTGTGCTAGAGTTTTATACTCACTGATCTTCCCATTAACCCTTTAGACGTAGCTATTAATGCCTTTGTATAGAGAAGAGCTGAGTTTCAGAGGGGGTGAGTTGCAGTCTGAGGTCACTGAGCTAGAAGGGGGTTTTTACTCAGGCTGATTAACTTGGGGGCTGGTTTTTGTGCAGAAGTGGTCTTGATGCATATGTGTTTTATTCCCCTCCCCCATTGTTATCCCAGAAGTTCCCTCTTTTGTTGCCCAATCAAACAAACACACATTAAAAAAGAAACCCTTTGATTATGGAAATTTAAAAAAGTACAAAAGAGTAGGCGTAATAGTATAATGAGCTCCATGTACCCATCACCATTTCCAACAATGATTGACACGTGACCAGTTCCGTTTCATCTTTGCCCCATTTTCATTTCCCATCCCAAACTGAGTTTCTTCAAAGCAAATCTCTAGACACAATATCTTTTTAGCCCAGGCAGACAGGCGTTTTGGGCTCTACTGTGTTTTGGACTATGAGAGATTAAAAATGTGACCTTTGCTTTATGCAGAAAAGATAGCACGACACAAGACATTAACTGCTTAAAGACTGCGTGTGTGTAGCTAGAACTTCATGTTTTAAAAGCCCACTTCCAAGTCTATTTACTAGAATTCAGGATGCATTTTTGTTAATGAGAAAAAAACACACATTTAAATTTTTGATTATAAACACCTTAAGCTGAAAGCAAATTATACACATCATAATGACAAAGAGTTGATCTTATACAGGTCTCTCTTAACAACTTGGAAGGAGGAAAAATAACTAGTAAAATGTGGTCAAGAGATACCAACAAAGAGGGCATCAGTGATAAGACATCAGGCTATAACAGAGGCTAGAAATGTAGCACGCTGATGATATTTGCACCATGCATCAGGCTTTGGGTTCAGTCCCTGGTACCACCAAAGAAAAAAGATTGAAAATGGCCAATTGATGAATATGAATATGAGTGATGTAATCTTTTCTACTTCTAATTTAATACCTAATATTAATAATGTATTATACTGTTATATAAATGCATTATTAATATCTTGTGTTAAGTTATATAAATCAAAATAATGGTGGTGTTGCAGAATTGATTTAGTTGAATAAACTTTTTGTCTTGAAAGCATGAAAAGCTGAAAGCTGAGTTTGCTCCCAAGAACCCATGTAAAATGCTGGGTGTGGTAGTGTGCTTGTGATCCTAGCCCTGGGGGGTAGAGACAGAAGGATCCTTAAGACTTGCTGGTTGTCCAGCTCAAACTACTCAGCAAGATGCTAGTCAACAAAGGACCCTGTCTCAAAAAACAAGGCAGAAGACATCTGTCTTAATTGGGATTTCTATTGCTGTGAAGAAACACCATGACCAAGGCAACTTGGTGAGGAACGGGTTTGGCTTACATTTCTATACCACTGTTCATCACTGAAGGAAGGTCAGGACAGGAACTCAAACCTGGCGGGACCCTGAAGGCAGCAGACGACGTAGAAGCCATGGAGGAGTGCTGGTTACTGGCTTTCTCCTCAGCCTGCTTTCTTCTAGACTCCAGAACCACCAGCCCAGAATCCAGCCACAAAGGGGCTAGCCCTCCTGAATTAATCACTAATTAAGAAAATGCCCTACAGGCTTGCCTACAGCCTCATCTTGTGGAGACGTCTTTTCAGATGAAGCTCTCTCTTCTCAGATGACTTTAGTTTATGTCAGGTTGACATAAAACCACGCAGCACAGCATCTGAAGAACAACACTGGACACACACACACACACACACAAATGATGATGAATTATTTTGCTTGTCAAACTTGTAACAATAGACGTTGACAGCATTCAGGGTTGAGTGGAGGGAAATGGTTTACCTCTCTACTGCTCCTGGGAAAGTCAACTGGCACCTGTTTTGTAATGGATACCTTTACCATATAGTCAAAAGTCTAAATAGGTTCATATTTGGAGCTTGCAACTTTACTTCTAGAAATTTATTTCAAGATAATTTTATTTTAAAAAAATCCCTTAGGAAATATTTTTAAATATTTAGTGACAAAAGTTTCCAATTTGTTTGCTTAATCAAAAATTGGAACTGACCTAAATATTTAATAACAGAATTGTCTTGACAAATTATGGCAGAATGTATCATGCAGCCACTAAAATATGTGTTGCAGAGGCTTACTGTATGTATGTGTGTATGCATGAATGTTTAATTATTTTCTAAAAGAAATATTTTACAGTTATTTTATAAAAGAATGTTTATTTCTTTTTAAAATAGCGTTTTTAAAGAAAGCTTATTTCACTCTGAAAACTGATGATATAGAAATTCATAGACAGGAAGATAAAATGAGAGGTTTTATTCTCCTTAAATATGAAGTATTAAGTCTGTGACCCTCTGGATCTTTTTGTGTATATAGTAATTTATCATTATTTAGAACAAAATAGTACAACAGTACATCTTATTTTATAACATTTTAAAAATTATACTGTGGGCTTATTTTTAGTTAAGTTGCATATAGCTTGCCTCTTTTAAAAAAATTAGTACATTTTTATTTCTTTGTATAAAGGGATGAGTCCTGGAAAATCAGGAATAAGATTTTGGGAAGGTATGTACTGGACCAAAAGAAAGTGTGTTTTGTCGTATTTAAATTTTTTAACTTGTTCTTTAAGAATTTTATACACACAATGCATCTTGACCATATCCTCCTCCCCCTTCTGCCCCATGCTCCCTTAGATCCTTCAGCAACATGGTCACTACCACCTTCATGCCCTGGTCCGTCTTCCCTCCCTCCCTCCCTCTCTTTCTTCTTTCCTAACCACCAAATTCAACTGGTGCTGTCTTCATGGCAACCTACAAACGCCCACACCTCTGAAGAGAACTGACTCCTAGCAGCCATCAGTTTACCAATAGCTCTTCAGCTGGGGTGGAGCCTCATGAACACCTCCCCGACCTTTACCGAGAAATTACCGACTGACTTGATCTTACACAGACAGCAAAGCTTTTGTAATTTTATGAGTGCAGTGGCCATGGAATGTTCAGATGACAGCAGTGCCTCACACTCCTTCCCACCCTCTGGATCTCACATTCTTCCTGTCCCTCTTCTGCGGCGTCCCCGAAACTAGTGGGGGTTGGTCTCAACGTCCCATTTAGGGGAAAATACCTACCAGTCACTTATTCTGGGCATTTGATCCATTATGAGTCCCTGCCTTGACTGATGCTCACTGCAAAAAGAATCTTCAGTGACTATGGTTGGGAGAAGCTCCAATCTATGGGTACAAAGATAATTATTTAGAAAGAGGATTGACAACATGGCTTTTTAACACAACAATAGCAGTAGATGTCCTTCCTAAAGTCTATTCTCCAAAGCCATGAAATTTGAACTTTTATAGTATCAGGCATAAATTCCCTTCTGTGAAGCAGGTCTTACATCTAGTCAGAAAGCAGTTGGTTACCTCTGAAACTTTATGCCACTATTGCACCAGAGGGCACAACTTGCCTGGCAGGCTGATATTGTAGCATGCAGGGCTCACTGTTGGGTAAATCTTTTGATGGCTTTTCTCTCCCAGCAGACTATACAGTAGCTTTATGAAAGTTAGCCAATATGGAGGAAGTTTCCAGGTCAGTTCCAGATTGATTTCTCTATGTTCTGCAATACAAAATTTCAGTAATAGAGTAGTTACTTATTATTTAGAAAAAAATAGAACAATAGTACATGTTATTTTTATAAAATTAACATTTAATTATTAACATTTATTAACATATTATTAACTTATTAACATTTAATTATATTGTGGGATTGTTTCAGTTAAGTTACATATGTTTTTGCCTAGTTCAAAAAATTGCTCCATTTTATTCCATTGTATAAAGGAATGTATCATGAATTCTAGAAGACTGGAAATCAAATTTTTAGAAGGCATGTCCTAGGCCAAAAGAAAGTCTATTCCTCTAGTTCTGATGAGCTACCAAGAGCAATAGCTTCTGTTGTTTTGGGGAATTCTGAGGTCTCTGTGACCAACAACTCACAGGGAAGTATCTCATGAATGGCACTAAGATTCTCATTTAAAAACTGAGAGAAAGCATTGCCACCCATGCAGGACATCTTAGTTCAAACTCCTAGTATGTGTGTGTTTGTGTATATATATATATATATGTATATATATATGTACATATACATACATACACACACACATATAAATATATATAATGGGCTTCCATAAGGTTCTTTTATACACCTTAGTTTTGGTTAGCACATCCTCTTTTTCCCTTCTCCTACCCGACTTCTGCCCCATCTAAGCCGTTAACTCCCAGTGTTTCTCTCCCAAGTGCTTTAAAAATGTTTTCTCTGTGTTAGTGTTTCGCCTGCATGTATGTACCTGTATTGTATGCACCCTCAGAAGCCAGAAGAGGGTGCTGGATCCCCTGGAACTGGATATAGACCACTGCAAACCTTCAAGAGGTGCTGGGAACTGAACCAGGTCTTCTACAAGAGCAGCAAGTACTCTTAACTGCCAACCACCCCTCTAGCCTCAACGGTTTTTATAGCATACATTTTCTATTATCTCTTCCCTGTCTTAAGGCCACCCCCCCCCATCAGGGTCCTTTTTAGTTTTCTGATCTCTATAGACACTCCATGTTAAACACATGAATCTAAAAATATTCAAAGCTAGGATCAATATATGAATGAAACAATGAAATCATTTGGCTTTCTGGGTCTAGGTTACCACACTTAGTGTATTTTCCATTTCCACCCATTTTCCTGTAGACTTGATTTTTTTGTAATGGCTGCATGAAATTCCATGGTGGTTATGTACTACATTTGCATTATCCACCTGTAGCTGTTAAATGTAGACAAATTCCATTTGCTTTGGTGACAATGGTCGACAGAGAAGGAACAGACACGATTGTGCAGGTATCTCTGTAGTGGGGCTTAAAGTTCTTTGGGTATGTCTGCAGTGGCAGAGATGGGTAGTTGTAGTAGTTGTATTTTCAGCTCTTTAAAGAAACCCATATACTGACTTGTATTGTGGCTGTGCCAATGCATCTACCATCATCATCATCCATTAACAGTTGTTTTCTTGTTGACGATCATTCTGTGGGTCAGATGGAATCTCAAAGTAGTTTTAATGTTCATTTTCCTGATGGCCAATGATGTTAAAACTTGATGAAATGTTGCCAGGGACATTTCCTCTTTAATTCTCTGTTCAGTCTCACAGCCCATTTTCTGATTGGGTTGTTTTCTAAATGTTCAACTTCTTCAGTTTTTTTGTATGCTATAGTTACTAAGCTTCTGTCGTATGAAAAGCTGAGAGATATTCTCCCATTCTGGAGGCAGGCTTTTTATACAATTGATCATTTCCTTTGCTATACAGAAGTGTTTTAAATTATGAGATCTCATTTGCTGATTATTAATCTTATTCTGAAAGTCAGATGGCTATAGTTGCATAGTCCTGTACTTGGGTCTTTGCTCTATTTTGTTGGTCTATGAGTCTGGTTTTGTTTCAGTACCATGCTGTTTTTATTACCATGCCTCTGTAGTATAACTTGAAATCAGGCATGGTGAATCCTCCAGCAGTATTATTTTTTTAAACAGCATCATTTTGACTGTCTGGGGTCTTTTGTGTGTTCAAATGAACTTCCAGATAGTGAAAAAGTGCAGTGGAATTTTGATTGGATTACACTGGGTATGTAGCTTGCTTTTGGTAGGATGGCTGTTTTCATAATATTGATTCTACTAATCCATGGACATGGAGGCCTTCTTACTTTCTAGCAATTTTCTCAATTTCTTCAGTGTTTTAAAGTTTTTATCTTTTACATATTTGGTTAGATTTTATTTCTCATTAAATTTTTTAAGACCGTTCTGAATGAAATTATTTCCTTATTTCTTTTTTAGTATATAAGAAAGTTACTGCTTTTTGCATGTTAATTTTGTATCCTGACATTTTGCTGATGTATTGGTTCTATGTTGGGTTGACTCTGGTTTGGGGTCAGGTGTTGGGATTGCCTCTATGCTCAGGGTCCTACTCTTTCCCCATGTAGGAGGGGGAAAAGATGGTGATATAGACAACAACACAGTCCCAGGGACAGGTTGAAACAAACAAGTCCAATTTTATTACGTAGGGGGAAATCTTAAATACCTTTCCCCCAGACCCTCCTTCCCGTCAAGGGAAAGGACTTTGATTTACTAGTACCTGCAGGCTGTGGTCCCTTACTGGTCTAGGAATGTTCTATCTGGACTCTGCCCTCATCAAGGCCCTAGGCAGACCCCAGGTTGGCTTATGTGGAAGTGGTTAGGAGCACATGTCTTAAGGCACTGGTTATCACCAGTTTGTACTGGCTGAGGTCAGGCTGATCTCCAGGCTCTTAGAAGCCTCTACAATTTTAAGAGTTTTCTGGCAGAATCTTTAGGATCTTTTAAGTGTAGATCATATCATTGTCTGCTCTGACTTATTTCTTTCTTATTTATATCTCTATTATTTGCTTTTCTTGTATAATTATTCTAGCTAAGACTCTAATACCATATCTAATAAGATCAGAGACAGTGGACTTGTTCCTGATTTTAGTGGAAATACTTTAATTTATTTTACATTTACGATAATGTTGACTATAGATTTGTTATATGTAGTTTTTATTTTGCTGAATTGTATTCCTCTTATTCTGAGTTTCTTCAGGACTTCTAACATGAGGGGATGTTGGATTTTGTTAGAAAATTAATTTAATTTTTTAATCCACTCTCATTTCATAGTATAGATTTTTTGAAACTGCTTATCTCAGTTTTATCTGATTATTTAATAGGTACCCAGAGATTAATCTATTTCTTTTAGATTTTTCCATTTTAGTCGAATACATGTTTTTAATGTAAGCTTTAATGATTTTCTGAATTTCAGTGGTATTTGTTGTAATGGTTTTCTTCTCATCTCTAACTTTATTAATTTGAATTTTCTCTGTCTTCCTGTTGCTTAGTTTGGTTAAGAGTTATCAATAGTGTTTATATTTTCATAGAATGAATTTTATTTCACTGAATCTTTGAATTTATTTTTGTTTGTTTTCATTTCATTGATTGCTGCCCTGATCTTAATAATAATTTCTTTCTACCTACTGATTTTGGGGTTTGAGACACCACTGTCCCACAACTGGAGGGAAGGTATTTCACATGTGGCACTGAGTTTTCCTCAATTTGTCAGCCTATGGCTTTTGAGATGAACAGAATCCTCTGTATGGGGTAACTTCAATTAAAAATATATTGATTAATATATGCAATTATACTATATGTGTGAAGCTTTTAAAATACTAGGTTTCCTGATGGTTTTCTCAAACATCCTTAGAGTTCATGCTTAAACTCCATTTTTTTACTTTTGTCTTCCCCTTTGTCTCATCTGTGTTATATTTTATCCACTTCCTTAAGGTCTCTCTTCCCCTTACCCAGTGGTTCTCAACCTTCCTAATGCTGAGACCCTTTTATACAGTTCCTCATGTTGTGGGGACCTCCAACTATACAATTATTCTATTACAATTTCATAACCATAATTTTGCTACTGTTACGAATTGTAATATAAATATATGATATGTAGAATATCTGATATGCAACCCTTGTGTGGGTCATGACCCACAGGATGAGAACCCCTGCTCTAGGTATAAAGAGGGTCTTTACATATGACTAATGACTGAGTAGGCTTATCCAGCACCTGATTTCTTAATGTAGGCTCTTAGAGATATGAAATTTCCTGGTGGGCTGTTTTTATTGTGTCCCATAGATTTTGATTGTGGTTTCATTTGATTATAGAAATTTAAACATTTTCCCCTTGATTTCTTCAAGGAATCTTTCAATCATTCTCATTCAATAGTATGTTGTTTAGGCTCCATGAGTTTGTGTATGCTGTAGGGTTTTGCTTACTATTAAGTCTTGCTTTGTGAACTATTTTAGACAAAGTTCCATGGGCTGCCAAGAAAGTGTGCAATCTGTAGTGTTCAGACAAAATGTTCTTTGATGTCTGTAAGTCCATTTGATCTATGTGGTCACTTAATTAATATATTTCTCTTTTATTATTGTAGAAAAAATCTGCCAATTGGAGAGAGTGGGGTTACTGAAGTCACTGACTACTACTGTGCTGGGACTAATTTGTGATTACATGTAATAGTATTTATTTTATGAAATTGGGTACACCCTGTTCTGGACATAAGTGTTTAGAATTGTAATGTCCTCTTGATAGAGATTCCTTTAATCAATGTGAACTGACCTTTTCTTTTTAGTTTTTTTAAGCATATATATATATATACATATATGCTTAAAAATATGTTTGTATATATATTCAAATAGAACAATGACATCTACTTGTTTCCTAGGTCCATTTGCTTGAAAATCTTTTTCTATTCCTTTCACTCTAATGTATTATCTGTCTTTTGTGGTAGGACCGGTTTCTCAGAGGCAACAAATAGATAGTTCTTGTGTTTTAAATCCCATTTACCAGTCTATGTCTTTTGATTGGGAATTCAGACGATTAATATTCAGTCTTAGTATTTAACAGTGTGCATTGATTTTTGTCATTTTGTTGATTTTGCAGTGTTTTTCTGACCCCTTTGCCCCTTGCTTAGTTATTATTCTAGGGTGTTTATTCTTTCCTGTGGCCTCATGAATAGGTTTGTTTTTCTCTTCACTCTAAAAGACTCAAGTATCTTATGTGAAGCTAGCTGAGTGGCATGAATTCCTTTAACCTATGTTTTTAGTCATGGAAAGTTTACAATTTTTCTTCAGTTATGACAGATAGCTTTGCTGGGTATAGGAGGCTATTTGACTGTCTTTCAGAATCTGAAATACATCCCTCCAAGCCCTTGTGTTCTTTAACATTCCATCTGGGTGATCTGGAGCTGTTCCCATTGCCTTCCTTCTGTTTGCTTGGCACTTCTCTCTTGCTGCTCTCTTCATTCTGGATCTTTAGTTTTTAATCATAATGTAACGAAGGGAAGATTCTTTTCTGGTCTTGCCTGTTTGGTGTCCCAAATGCCTCCCGTATCTGGTTGGACATCTCTTTCTTCACTCTGACAAATTTTGTTGTGATACCTTTAAAGATGTTTTCTATTCTTTTAGAATGAGATTTTTCTTCTCCCATGCTAATCAATCATGTACCCCCCCCCCCCGCCAGTGTTTCCCATGGGTATCATTTCACTATTTTTTCTTTTCTTGTCATTCAGTTGCCCATTCTTCCATCTTGCCTTTCAGATCAGGTATGCTGTCCTTGCCTTGATCCATTCTATTGTTGAGGATTCCCATGAACTTTTTGAATTTTATATTTTTTCCTTTTGGTATAATTTTTCCTTCAGCTTTTCTCTGGTTGAATTCCGCTTCAGGTCTTACATGGCCTTCATTGTTTTATTCAGATGCTTGTTTCTGTTCTTGATTAAAAGCTGATTTCCTCCCTTTGATTTCTTACTGATAGTCATTATTTTAAGTTGTCTGTCTGGGATTTCATTTGTCTCACCCTAATTATATGCAAAAACTATAGGGTTAATAATTTTTGGAAGAGCTGTGCTTCTCTGATATTTTTGTGTTTCTTATGTTATTGTATTGGGATTTACGTATCTGGGGGTATGTCATTGCTTGTTTTTTTTTATCAGCTATATTCTTTCAGTTGAAGTATTTGTAATGTTTAATTGGGACTTGGATTTGGTAGAATTGATAATGTAGGTCAGAAAATAATTTCCTGAGGTCAGGAGCTCAAGGTACCTGCTGTGAATTCTATATTGTTCCCTGGATAGAGAAGTAGTTGAGAGCAACCACATTAGCTGGCTAGTACCTCTCTGCAAATGTTGTAGTCGTCCAGCATTTGTCTATCCTGTTGCAAGATAAACAACCAAGGATAGTGTGGAGTAGTCTCAGATTTTAGTTAATAGGATTAGGACTGGATGGAAGTCAAATGAGTGAGAATAGGGATCGGGTGTTAGATCAACTTTGAGAAAGAAACTGGGGAAAGCTGCTAGGAAGAGAAAGTTGGGGTACCCTTAGGATCTCCAGATTGCAAAGTTTGTGGGAGTCATGGGAGGCAATAATTAAGAAGTAAAATGAGGAGGACATAAAGGTCCAAGAAGAGGATGCAATGTAGGGGAAAGAGGGAAGGATAAGAGATATGGGTGAATATATAGTAAGGAATGCCTTGAGGTAGCCTGGGAGGAGAAACATGCTCCGCATTTCCAAAACCTGACTGAGCGACAGACAAAACAAAAGCATCATGAGACACTTATGAAAGATTAAATTATAGAAAATAAAAAATAAGAAGACGTACTGAACAAAGTTGTTGGCTCAAGTGTAAGGAGCTGAAAGGTGAAGGTGGCAGGCCCTTCTCAGTGTTGTGTGTGTGAGCAAAGGGGAGCACTTGGCCTTCGTAGCCTGCGTGTTCTGTGCAGCTGTGTTTTGTTCGGGAAGCAGAAACTCCACATTCCTTCTGGTATCTCTGGGTTTGTTTGTTGTGTGTGTTTGTTTTTGAATCAGGATCTTACATAGCCCAGGCTGGACCTGGAACTGGCTATGTTCTGAATCTCTTGCATCCACATCCGGAGTGGTGTGCTGGGATTACAGGCATTTGCCATCACACTCATTTTATGGGGTCCTGGGGATCAAACCCAGGACAAGTACATGCTAGACAACTCCGCCAGAACACAGCCCTAATCCAGAACACTTTCTCTTTAAGTCATTTAGTACGAACATCCCAAATTGCTTTCTGTAAATATTCCGCAAGGATGTGGCTGTTAGTGGCAATTATAAAGTACAGTTGAAAGCTGTTTAAATTTGTGTGTTGATTGCATTTCTAATATTATTAAACATGAAAATTCTATTTTTAGGTAAAATGTTATATTTCTCACCTTTAAGTTCCCTGTTCCAGGAGCCATTTTTCTTCATAAAGTCTGTAGATTACTTCCCCCATCTCCCATTCATTCTATCTACTCCTCCTTCCAACAAGTGCATATATAAGCTACGTAAATACATATGTTGACTTTTTCTGCACACAGAGGTCCCAAGAGTTATACTTTTTTCCCTCAGTGATTGCTTTATTCTGAAGTAGGAAAGCCAAAGGGAAAATCGTGTGGCTTTTTAACAAATACAGCAGGTTCCCTTGTGATTTCTTAAAACACCAGAAGATACAACACTTGAGGACCTAGAGGTTTTATTCCTTGTTAGCACTTCAGTTATGCTCACTGCACACAACGTTCTTCTTAGAAACCTGTTTCAGGACCAGCTCATCCCAGGAGCACTTTGCTTTATCATGTGGTCTCCCATCTCCCAGACTCTTAGAGGCTACTGGAGGTAACTATCCATTACATGCATTGTGAGCCTTTATTTACCTGGGCTGATTAAGCACTGGCAGTCTGGAGTGATTATTAGCCTTCTTAATGAATAGGGTTTGTCTAATCTTAATTGTTAAAAGATAGGTACAAATATTTTTTTTTACATGTATGTATGTGCATCACATGCAAATGCCTTTGAAGGTCAGAAGAGAGTGTTGGATCCTTTAGGACCAAAGTTATAGCTGGATAAAAGCAGTCATTTGTGTGCTGGGAACCAAATCTAGGCTCTTGGAAAGAGCAGCCATCGCTCCAGCACTGATTCTTCGGTCTTTGATGAGTCTAGAAGTCCTAAGTGGTCTTTTGTCCTGATGTTGCGAGATCTTGCAAAGAGTAACCATGAGGATTTCTCCTCAGACCATGTGTAGCAATGCTATAGCTGAATGATGATGACATAGAATATGTCTGTAAGCTGGGTCTTTGAGAGCCCCCCTCCTCCCTCCCTCCCTCCCTCCCTCCCTCTCTCTCTCGCTGCTAAAAATTCAAACTTATCTTTTATTTCTAGATGGTATAAATGGTAAGTGGACCTAGTGTGAGAGGCAAGCTGTTGCTTTTCTCTTTGGGTAAGTGTTCAATAATCAAATTGTAATGGTTATAATTGGAACAATTACATTAAGGCCTCTTAGGACATTTGAAGTGTGTTTTTTGTTGTATTCCTTTTGTTCCCAGAAACCCAATATTACACATGGATAATGTGCACATATGTATAGTTGGTGCTAAACAAATGCTAGTTGTCTCTCCACTTTAGCTCTTGAATTGACGAGTTGTAATTTAAAAGAGTTGGGCTGGTCTGAGGTGATCTGTAGTCTTCCTTCCTATTATTGTTCATAAACAAAGTTCTATTGCAATGCAATTTGCATACCATAGAACCAATCTCTTTAAAGCACACAACTGGGGGGCTGGAGAGATGGCTCAGAGATTAAGAACACTGATTGTTCTTCCAGAGGTCCTGAGTTCAATTTCCAGCAACCACATGGTGGCTCACAACCATCTATAATGACATCTGGTACCATCTTCTGTATACTGTATACATAATAAATAAATAAATCTTTAAAAATAAGTAAAGCACACAACTGAGTGATTTTTAGTGCATTCACAGGATCGCAAAACTATTACCACCATCCAATGCCAGACTATCTTCATCACCCCAGAAGAGATCCTGTGCCCATACAGCCACTCCCTGCAGGAGCTCTCTCTTTAGCCCTTGACAGCCACTAATTCACCTCAGATTTTTATGCTTTGCATATTCTGGACAGTTCACATAATGTGTGGTCTTTTTAAGGTCATATAATGGGGTTTTTTTAAAGCCAGCACATCGTTTTCAGGGTCCATCCTGTTATACATGAGTTGGGTCTTCATTCCTTTTTATTTTCTGGTAATGGTTAATCATGTGGCTTTAACCCCCATTTTCTTTTTTTCATTCAGCAATAAATGAACATTTGAGTAGTTTTGACTTTTGGTAGGTTATAAATAACACTATTGTGTACCTTGGCCTGCCTGTTTATGTGAGCCTGTTTATGTGACATGTGCTGTTAGTAATCCTAGTACATACCTAAAAATAGAATCCCTAGGTCAGTCATTCACTTCTTCGTGTTCATGCTGTTAAGGAATCCCCAGGGTGCTTTCTGGTGGCCACACCATTTCATATCCCCCAAAACAACACATAAAGATTTTCACTTTCTTCACCTCTTTTCCTGTACTTGATGCCCTCGTTCTTTATGACTTGATATTTTATTGTGCTTTCTCTTCCAGTACTGAGTCTATTGTATAGTTATAAATAATGTCTACTTGATTCCTTTCCCCATTTCTCAGTTCAACTGTCTCGTTAGCATTGAATTGTAAGAGTTATTATACATTCTATGTGTACATCAAATTCTTTTGACTGGTTTCCTTTCTTCCTTTCTTCCTTCCTTCCTCCCTTTTTTCCTCCCTCCCTCCCTCCTTCCTTCCTCTTCAGCTGATGCTTTTCTTGTCTTACCCTTTGAAACCATTTCTTAACCCATGGCAGCAAAGATTTACTCTTCTGCTTTCCTCTATGGGTTTTATGATGTTGGCTCTTACATTTGGGCCTCTGATCTCTTTTAAGTTAGTTTGTGTGTAGATGTGGGATTCAGTTTCACTATTCTGCATATGTATGTTCAGTAACCTCAGGATTACTTAGTGAAATTATCTTGCTGTCATTGTCAAAAAACAGTTGACCATAAGTATGAGGCCTTGTTTCTGGCTTCTGTTTTGTTGATCTTTGTGTTTAGTGTTGTGTTAGCTGTAGTGACTTTTGAAACATTCTACTTCCTTTGCAAGTGAGAGCTGGAGGAGTGTTCTGTACCATGTGTAGGCTTGATGCCAGATCCTTATCCCAGGCCTGTGCATCTAGGGCAGGGGATGTTCTGGTACAAGATCTGGTACCAGTGTTCTTGGGTCAGTATTTCCAAGGGAAGGAAAGCATCAACTGAAAGAGAGGAGGAAGGGGAGGGGAGGGGAGAGAGGGAGGGAGAGAGAAAGAAAGAGAAAGGCAGAGAGAGGCAAATTAGGGCAGGAGACACTAACCTTGAGACTCATATATCTTTGAAATCTCAGCCTTGTTAAGCTAATTAATTTCTTCTTTGAACCTACCAACAGAAATTTCTGTTTAAATTAGCAAGTGTTTTGTTCACAGCAAGCCTTGGTGCCTTTGAGGGACATTATTTGGCTAGTTTAATGTCAACCTGATAGAAGCTAGTATCATTTTCTAAGAAGAATGTCAATGAGAAAATGTCCACATTAGCCCGCAGACAAGTCTGTGCTTCATTTTCTTGGCTGATGACTGATATGGGAGGACCCAGCTCCCTGTGAAGCTGTGCAGCCCCTGGGCTGTTCTTATAGTTCTGGGTGCTATAAGAAAGCAGGCCAAGCAAGGCCTGAGAACACAGTCTAGTAAGCACTACTTCTCTACGGCATCCACTTAAGTCCCTGACTCTAGGCTTCCACCCTGACTTCCTGAGTGATGGGATGGGACATGAGAGTTATAAGCTGATTTTGGTCATGGCATTTCATCACAGCAGGAGAAACTAACTAAGACAGACATTGCAGCCTGTTGAGGCAGAGCACGGAGCTTGTGGTGATTCCTCTCCCTACACTGGCATATCCTTTTCTCGCTAAGGTTATTAGTACATGGAGATGTGGGAGGATGCGAACCTGGGGCTTTAGTGAGAAGCAGACAACAGACAGCTTCCTGAAGACAGCCTGTCTTTCATCTTCATGTGTGAAGTCTAGGTGTCACATAGTTTGGGTGGGTAAGCCATCCAAGTTATATACCCCTGGGACATTAACATTTGAAGTGCTGACAGGAACAGTGCTGATCCTGGTCTATTCTTGTGTGGCAAGGGTATGCTCAGTTTTTCACTCCCTCACGTTTTCAGTGGAGAATTGGCATCCCTGGGCACCTGTCAGGGCAAGGTAGTGCAGAGAGACCAAGGGGATGGGGCATATGTTATGCTTGTAGTACTGTGTTCCCTTGGTTCTGTGGGGCCTGCTTGCTCCAGCCTCAGCTCTGTTCCCTTCATCAAACCTGGCTGACCACCCACCCACATGGCTGTGATGCCTCCTCTTTCAGATTGATAAGTAGGCAGGGTTTGAGTGCACTGTCTGGCATCAGAGCCCCCAGCATTATTGGGGGGTTATTTTTTATTTCTTGTCTATTGTGCAAGCAGAAGCAGGCAGCCCAGGGCACAGTCTTCAGCTGCTCTTTTGTAGGGGGCTGGACTTGGGAGCAAGAAAAAGATGGAAACTGCTTCTCTAGGCTTCCCAGTGCACTCTCTACCTGTCTTTTTTTCCCAGACACCAGCAACCATCTTCAACGATAGGAGCATTTTTCTTACTCATATTGCATTTACACTAAGCCAGACTGTGTTATAGCCTAACATAGTAACTTATTCCTCACTACAGTCTATGAGGCAGATACTATTACAGTCCTGCTGTGGAGACGTGCAACCTGACCCTCAGAGAAGCCATGACGTTTGCTTAGGGTCATACAGTCTGCAAGTGGTCGAGTCAGTATTCTAACCAAAGTGGCCTGGCGCCAAGCACAGCTCCACACCACCACCACAATGTTGCCAAACTAGGGGACACTCAGGAGCATAACCCAGGGGGGGTAAAGCCACAAAATCATGTCATGAAACATGATTGAAACCAGTGATGTCTAGTACAGAGGCGAGAAGAACCAAGAAGTAAAAAAGAGATGGGGTGAAGAGATGTATGACAGACATTGTCACATCTTTGTCTGTAAATGACAATAGCCTGTGGTATATCCCCAGAGGCAAGATATCTAGATATCTATCTATTAATCTGTTCTGTCTGTCTGCCTGCCTATATAAGAATATCCTGATTCAAAATTTGGGAGAACTTTTTGAAGGTTAAAAAAAAAATGCATAGATTTTTTTTTTACAGACTTAAAGGCTTTAACTTCTTGTTCTGTGGCATTGGCGTAGACCTCCATAAGCATCCCAGGGATACAGAGCTACCATCGAGGGCTGAGGAAGGAGGTTAAACTAATGACCTCAGAGGAGTTAGACTGCAGTTCTTAGGATTTGATGAGTAGTAGCTGACGTTCAGTGGAGTGGCTGGGTACACACAGAGTAAACCTATAGTCAGCACTTACTCAAGGCAGTTCTAGAGAAAGCCTTCATCTCGCATACACTCACATACTTGTAGGGCTATTGTTACTTTACTGTAAAGCTCATATAATGTCAGGACAGGTGACCCTGCAGGTCAATAAACTTGAAACGTGGAAGGGCCTGGATTTTTTCGTGTTAAAGTAGAGAAAGGTCAGAAAACAGGAACCAAGTGGGAAGGGAGAAAAGTCTGATTAAAAATCAAGTCAACCATGAGCATAATGAAGGAGTTTTCACTTTTTCAACTCACCTTTGACCTATCACCAGCCAGATGGTCCAGTTCTGAGCTGAACAAAGCTCTATACATGAGAGACTTTCACTTTGGTTGTTTAGGAAATGTACAAATATTTTTGATATTTCCCTGCTAAATGCAACAGAATTTACATGAGTAGAAGGTATATATTGGCCATTTACAAAATGTGAATTTTTCTGGACACCACACAGAGGAGAAAGACTAGAAAGTGAAGTTTCTTGGGTCCCTGAATTCCCAGAGTACTGTCTTAAAAAATGTTTTTATATGTGTGTAGGAAAGATGTCTTCAAATTTCCTAGAAAATATACCTGGAAAGATTCTTCATTGTGGACCAGGAAGAATAGTCTCAGCAGTTTCAATCAAGTGTCAGTTATAAATCCACACCTTTCCAAAGCAGCAAGAGTTTGTAGAATTCTGTATCTTTTTAGATAAAGGAGACCACAGAGGTGTCTGTTGTCTTCTCTCACCCATCACCCCTGACTCATGGTTCATCTCGTTTATAGTCACAGAGCAGCAGGCCATCTTCTGCTGTCATTCCCTCAGTGACATAATGTATGCTGAGCTGCTCCCAAGTAGATTGGTCTTCTCAGGCAAGCCCTTTATATTGATTTGGGAGCTCTATGTCTGTGATTTCTAGCATACATCTCTACTTCTATCTTCGGGACTTACAGAATCCACAGAAACCCCACTTCCTAGAACTACTTCAAAATGGGCACCATTATGTCTTATGACATTAGCCAAGAAATATTTTTGTTTGCCCCAGAAACAGTCCTTACTTCATCATCCATTTCCACGCTCTAGGGATTTATGTCTCTTTCCTCATCTCTTTGTCTGCCATGGCCCTTCTGATAAAACATTCCTCCATAAACTGGACACAGATTTCAGATATGCTTAGAAACTTGGGGGTGAGTGGGGTTGTCTTGTTCTGAATTATGCCATGTGGGCAGCCTTGACATAGCATCAACTACTTAAAAATGTGGTCAACAATGACTCCCATATTTGGAAGAATTTGAAAATAAGAATTACCCTTTGTGTTTCTTCTCTTAAATTCCGGTGGGGAGGATGAGGTAAATACTCAGGAAGGGAAATTCCTCCATTCCTCAACAGATAATTTTCCCTGGACTTGGCTTAGAGTCAGAGACAATGTCTACAGCCAAAGAATAGCTGCATTTTGAGGCTGTAGTAGGCATCTTTCCCATCAAGGGGAAGGGAAAAAGACAAAATCAGCATGAGCTATCCACATTCTCATCACTGACACTGTGCTAGGTACTTTATAGGCCCTGCTGTTGGAGGGAGGCTTTTGTTTTTTGGTCACCCACTGGGTGGTGCTTTGTTTGACAGTTGGGACTCTAAGGGTGCTAAGTGATTTTGGATCAACAGGCAGATGAAAAGGAAAAGCAGTCATATTTCCACTGTCAACAGTGAGCTAGGAAATTCCCACACACTTTCTCTATTCAGTTCAACTCTTTCCTATTAGAAGGCACTTGTATCCACCAGAGCAATCACATCATCATAAGTTCAAGACTGATACAACCAGCTCATCTCTTTATACATGGCTGTTCTTTTCCATTTTACAAAAGAGAGACAGAAGACAGTTGGGAGAGGACATTGAGAGTGAGAAGGTCTTGTGTATTGGAAGGGATATCAGTGATTTGTCCTTGAAGATAAGAAGCAATTCAAGGTGGATTTTAAAAGATACAGTATGAGAGAACCTTATTGAGGAAAAGGGGGGGACTGCTGGAAGCAAAGTATTCCAAATAGAGAACCCAATGATAACCTACTATCCAGAGTATAAAAAAGAAGGACTTGGGCAAAGCAAAGACATAAAGCCAAGGCCCATGTTTCATTACACTAGTCTGCCTGCTAATAATCCAGAGCAGGGTACTGAGAACACTGGTACCATCAAAGGCTTCTAACATGAAGATCTGAGGGGAAGCCCCTGGTTCAAGAAGCTTAGGAATTGCTACGAACATGATCTTAATTGTACAGTGGCACAATCTCTTAACTCAGTTTATCTCAGTATTTCAAAAGTCACTTGACCAGAGAACACCTTTGTCTCTGGTGATTCCTATTCACATTCCACAGTAACCATGTTCATGGTGATACCTTTTGAGGCAGGAGGGGAGGCACTGGCAGCCATCTCCTGTTCCTTTTGGAGGCAGGAGAAAGTGGTATAGGTATCCCAGGGATGTGGGTGTGTTAGGAATCAGAGCAGAATGACCAACAGCAAAGGCTCCTCTGGATGGTGAAGTCCTGCCCTCCTGAGAAGCTTCTAGAGAAAGAGCTTGTGACCAGTGGGCATGTGTGATGACTAGTTTTATGTCAACTTGACACCAAGTGTTGTCATCTGAGAAGAAAGAGCCTCAACTGTGAAAACATCTCTGTAAGGTTGGGCTGTAGGCAGGCCTACAGGGTATTTTCTCAATTAGTGATTGACAGGGGGCACAGTCTGTTGTGGGTAGTGTCAACCTTGGGCATGTGGTCTCGGGTTCTATAAGAAAGCAACCCAAACAAGCCACGAGAAACAAACCAGTAAGCAGCACTCCTCCGTGGCTTCTGCATCAGCTCCTGCCTCCAGGGTCCTACCCAGTTTGAGTCTCACCTTGGCTTCCCTTATGCACTGTGACTTTGGGTATGGAAGCCAAATAAACCCTTTCCTCTGCAATTTGCTTTTGGTCCTAGTATTTCTTTTTTCTTCTTTATTTATTTTGTATTTATCCAAAAAAAACAGTAAAATGAATTTAAAATGGTCCTAGTATTTTATCACAGCAATAATAACCCTAACTAAGACATCATAGAAGCCCCAAGGAGTTACCCAACCTCCATGAAATTTCTCTCATCCATACTGGAGGGAAATGCTCCTATCCAGCCATCTTCTCTATGACAATAATTGCCTCTATCTGTCTCCTGCCCAAAGAACGAGGCCAAAAAGATTCAGGCTCCTAGACATTAGCATCTATAAACACTCCCTTTCTCCTTCTTCTCCTAGAGAAGGGATGAGGACCACACATCTTTATTTTTGGGTCTTTTAGTATCATCACTTGTGAAATGTTTGGGTTAGATTGGTGAACTCAAAGGGTTTTCCCAGTTCTGTGGTCTCTGAAATGTTATCAGGATTCTGATTTCCTGGGCTGTTACTAACTAGTTACAAAATTTACATAAATAATTCTCCTATGAAGGACTTTCCAAAGAGAGTAACTCTGAGGCCCAAATGAGGTAATGCTGAGACTATAAGGGACTGAGGAGCTCTTGTGGAAGTAGAAGCTTGGCACCCGTGGGTGATGGTTGCCATCTGCCTCTCTATTTTCTTCACACTCTTCTCCTTCTACTTGCTCCTGTGAGTTGGTGTTTTCTCTACCTTCTGGTCACTCATTTGTCTTTGGTGGAAGTGCTGCCCTCTATATTCTCACTGGGTGGTCAGGAGTCAGACTAATGTTGATGATTAGCAGGCTTAAAATAATTTCAGATTTGTCTTAATTTGGATGGAGGTTGAACTGCAATATACCTCTGGCCTGTTCATGTAAAAAGACTTTTTGCCAATGATATTAAAACATATGAGTCAGAGATGGAACTTGTTTATCTAGGAGCACAGAGTTTTAAGTAGCTGGAGAAACACAGTTATGTCCAACAAGACCCTTCTGCATCAGAAGCGGAAGGTAGCCTTATTTTGGATGGTGTACACTTTGTCTCCAAAGGAGGACCCTCCAGTTGACACTTCAGGGGTAGGAGTCATTTTCCTGACTTTTATCTTCTTGTGGGGCTGGGACAACCCTGAGTTTTGACAACCATGTGATAAGATATTAGAAATGGCCACTTGCCTTGTCTGTTCCTCTTGGCCTGGGCTATTGTATTTGTTAAAGGCCATTACTTGTCAATTAGAGATTCTCATGAAACAGAGTATTAGTTACTAAGTTAAATTATAAATTTGCAAGAGGAGGTAAGCCAGGAGCACTTTGTGCTTTGATTGTTTCTAGATAATGTATTGGTTCAATAGAACTTATATTGACTGCTTCTCTGCCAGGAGCTGTGTTTCTCTGGACCAGAATTCTAATTTCCTGGGCTGTTACTAAGTAGTTGAAAAATTTGCACAAATTGCCTGTTAAGTACTTGCCAAGAGAATAACTGAATGCATTATAACTATTTCTATATAAAATAAACTTTCTTCTATGCCCAAACTTTTATAAAATTATAAAATTAGTTGATTTCAGACCCTTCATTGCCCACAGGCTGGTCAGAGTGTGTTCTTTGGTTCCCAACAGTTTGGTTCTGGCCTTTTAAAAGGAACAGGTAGTTTGCATACATATATTAAATATAGGAATGAACAGCTAAGTAGTTTTCTTTTCATGTCTATGTGTGTAGCATGTATGTCTGTTTGCAGGCATGTGTATGCCTGCATATGTGTGTGTGCACGTGTGTGCATGTGTGCCCCTGCACAGATTTGATGTTGATTTTTGGAAGACTTCCTTAGTCATTTCTCCATTTTATTAATTGAGACAGAGTCTCTCAGTTGAAGCTAGAGCTCACTGATACAACTAGTCTATCTAACTGGTTTGCTCTGTAATTCCCTGTCTCTGCTTTCAGAGTGCTTGGATAACAGGTAGACTGCTCTCCTCGATTCTGGACATGAGTGCCAGGGTTCAGAACTCTGGTCTTCAAGTTTGCTGTTTACACGGCAAGCTCCTTAACTACTCAGCCTGAAGCAGCAAAGTTCCACTGGTCCTTACCTGCTGATATCTGCTTTATTCACATTGCCTCATTAGCTCTCCCAACAACCGAGATGGGCATTATTACTATTCTCTCCTCTTTTTGAAATAAATGGAGCTATCTGAGGCTTAGACTGATGGAATAACTGCAGACTGCCTCCCTGTCATTTCTTTTCTGGAAACATTAAAAAACACTCCTGGGGCTGGAGAGCTGGCTCAGCGGTTAAGAGCACTGGCTGTTCTTCTGGAGGACCTGAGTTCAATCCCCAGCACCCACATGGCAGCTAACAACTGTCTGTAATTCCAAGATCTGACACCCTTACACAGTTATGCATGCAGACAAAACACCAATTCACATAAAATAAAAATAAATATTTTTAAAAAAGAAAGAAAGAAGAGAAAAAAATATTTTTTTTTTTTTTTTTTTTTTTTTTTTTTTTTAAAAAAAAAAAAAGCTTGTGGACACCTTACAGTCGTTCAGTTTGAATCATATGGACTATCTCCTTAGGGTTCCTTCAGCGAAGAGGTCTTGCTCAGCCACCCCAACCGTTCTGCTAATCAAAGACTCCCTTAGAGTCCCTGTGCCCTCTTTTTCTCCCTTCCTTTAATGCAGCTGGGTGGATCAGGCATGCCCAAGGCCTCAAAGGAATGCGGCAACAATTCCTCATTTGGTTTCAGTTTTATGAAATTTGGAAGCAGCTCTCAGCCTGAAGATTTTGGGGTTTGTGTCTTTTCCTTGTAGTGTAGTTGGATGAAAAAGCTGAAGACCACGGCGGGGAAGGTGTTGTGCTTGGCTCTGTGGGCCTGGCTAGAGGGTTGGCTGGCTATGCCCATGTGCACACAGGAGGACAATGGATGAACTGAGTGAGAATTTGGCCCGTAGAGCCCTGGGCCCTGAGGTCAGATTGTGTCCCCTGAAACAAAGCTCTAGGCTTTGCTTTCATTCATGTGTCCTGTTCTGCCCTAGTAACTAGGCAGAACTCTGTGCCTACCCTGGGAAAGGGGCTCTCAAACAGCTTGGTTCTCTGCAGCATGCTGGACCATAATGTCTGTTCCTGCTGCAATATGCAGCATCCAGCTTGAGGCACAGCTTAAATGTTTCCTGGTGCACAGTCCTCATGTGAGAGCCCAGCAGTGGGCTTCCAGAGTTTAGGAGTGAGTCATTGGCATCTCAGCCCTTGGGACAGTTCCCCAGAGGTGACTATTGGCTGAAGTAGAGAAAGCAGCCGGCCAGAGCTCATTAGTCCCATTTAAATGCTGCCTCTGGATAGGAATGAGCCCTAGGAAGCATCCCCTGCAGGGCGTATGTGATCTGTAGGTGAAGCCAAGTTTCCAGAAACACTTTCTACCCACACCTGTGGAGGTTAGTAGAGGAGGTCTGGCTTGTGGGGAGACACCTGGCAGGTGTTGTTGCTATGACTGAGAACAAAATCCCCACCCCATGCCAGCCTTCACCACATGCCAGATGTAAGACTACCTCACCAGGGCCCTCCAGCTTAGACAGTTATTATCCACATTATATACAGGAGGCTCAGTGAACTAGTAATGTGCCTTATCTGCAACTGGCTAGACTAGGATTCAATTCAACTGACCTGTCCTGATTTCTTTCTATTCCAACATTAACATCATTGGGAAGTAGTGCAACTCTGCCTGGGATGATGATGATGGTGGGTGAGCATATTGGGTGTCATCATGCTATAAGGTGAAAAAGAAGCAGAGCGTGGCTGGGGTTCTGTGCACTGGGCAGTGTCCCTACAGAGATGGGAGTGAGTACATCATTTGATAGCAACCATGTTACTGATAGGAACAAAAGACTATTTTTTTTAAATTATTTTTATTTTATGTGAATTGGTGTTTTGCCTGCATGTATAACAACTGTGTTAGGGTGTCAGATCTTGGAATTACAGACAGTTGTTAGCTGCCATGTGGATGCTAGGACTATTTTATTATACCCAGATATCTGCGGACAGGCTTAGGGTAAAACAACTTGCCTTGAAACGAAATTGTAGTGTTTGATACTCACACAAAAATACAATACTTTCCATAGCTTTTTGCCTTAGTGATAACTTCTGGCTCCCACCCAGGCAATCAGATGGCTCCTTTCACTGTCTTTTTCTATACCTCTCTGCTCAGTTTGTATGCGGTTACTGCCTGGCCTCAGTTCCAATTTGTCTTTGATCCCAAGAGGTACATTTTTTTTCACACTTTAATATCTCTTCAATTGGCCCACATCTTGTCATTGAGATATACACTTAATGCAGTATGGCCTTTTAAATTGATGTTGCATTTTAGAGTCAATGGGAGACTGAGAATGGGGGAAATATGAGAATCCGTGCCTTCATTGAACCCATCAGTCACCTACAATAGATATCAACATCATACTAGATGCCAGATAATTGCTTGGCGGTTCTCGAAGTTATAATCTAGAGCAGCTGGATGGACCTCCCAGATCAACAGCAGCTCAGGCTTGCTAGCTTGCCATGGGAAGGGTTTGGAGAACCCTTTGAGGAGAAGGTGTACCATGACAGGGTTCAGAAGGATTAGGAGAAGGTTGGTTGGGAACAGGTGGTCTGCGATGGTGTTGGGGATAAACTAAATGGTTGGAGCCATCAAAGGCTGAGAACCAAGAGAGATGAGACTGTGTTTGGGAACATCAAAGGGTTCATTGTGGCCAAAGTGGAGGGTGTTTGTGGAGCCTTGGGTGTAAAAATGACACCAGGAGGAATGGGCAGGGACAGATTGTTGGGGACCTTTAAGTATCATGGAAATTAGTTTAATTTTTATCTTGAGGTCAAAAGTGAACCATTGAGGAGTTTTACACAAGGCAATCTGTCATGATAGGTGTTTAGTAATTAAGATGGGAAGAGGGCAATGGGCAGAATGGGAGAAGGTGGGTAAAGTAACAGCTATTGGAAGGGAAAGAAAGCAGCTCTGGAAGATGAAAAGAAAGCCTCACTTTAACAATTCCCAGTCAGCCAGCTTGGATTCTGCAGGCTTGAAGATCACCCTGCTTCTAGCAGATGGTCTTGCAGACACAAGGGGGCTCTGTCCTTGTCTTGGGAGAGTGGTGTTCTCACCATGCAAGCTTATGTTACTTATGAGAAAGACCCAGCATTTGTCTTTACTTGTTCAAAAAGGGTCCTGCCAATCCTTGTGGTGACATTCCCACAGATACTTGCCAAGTTAGTTCGCGGCTCAGACTGTTTTATAGTTGGATGGGGGCATATGGCAGCTTGGGGAATAAGTATAGGTATTGGAGTAACAGATCGCAGGGCAACCCCAGCGGACCTTTCCCCTTAGGCAATCAGATGGTAAGTGTTTGGAGTGATAAGAAAGAAGCAGGTAACGGCTGAGGTTGTACACAGGGGTCATAAAGCGAGCATGACATTGATGCTGCACCTACCTGAGAGAGATGTCCTGGGACAGATGTGGGAATAGGAGCTGGAAGGAGATGTCCAGATGTTTGGAAAAGGGATGAGGGCTGATTGAATGTGACCTGAGACTTACTGTCCTCTTCCTTGTCTGCTTCTCTAAACAGGTGCAGTGCCATACTTACACGGGGTACTGCTGGTGTGTCACCCCAGATGGGAAGCCCATCAGTGGCTCTTCTGTGCAGAATAAAACTCCTGTATGTTCAGGTACCGTAGGAAGGGTTGGGAGGAAGGAAAGGGCTGGGGAGGAATGTGTTGTTCGGGCTCTGAATCTTACAGGCAAATCTTTAAAGGGTTAGTGTGGCAAACGAGCCCCTTTTCTAGGTCAGAAGGGTTCTACTTCACACTTTCTCTGTAGTCAGCTCAATGAAGAATGTCCACCAGTGCCTGTGTATGTTTATTTATTTTGAATTTATGTTTCTGGTCCAGTGCTCCTTTTCCAAGCATTGGCTACAGTCCCTTAGAGCTGAAATGGCACACATCTAGGCTTTTGTTGTTTTCTGCCTGTAGTGGGCCTTGAAGTCCATTATTGGTATTAGTTTTGAAGTTGCATGAGAGTTCAACACCAAAGCTTCAGTGATTGATTAGTGATGTCTGTCACTGACACAGGTGAGGAGAGTATTAGCTTCTCCTCTACATCTTTGCCGTCCTTGTATATTGTAATGATCAACAATGGAAGGTTGTTCTGACAGTGAACCTTTTGTCTGGCTGGTCATCTGTAGTGCCTGGGAGATGAAAAAGACTCCAAGAGTCAAAGCTTCTCCTTGAATATTCTGACTAGTAGGTACTAGATCTGGAATGGACCTGAACTCCTTTGTTTTTATGAAACTTTTCTGATAATTAGACAAGTTTGATAACTATCCATTGAGTTGATCCATATAATATAATATAATATGATATAATATGATATAATATAATATAATATAGCAAAGACTACGTTTTCTATTTCTAACTTTGTAAGTCTACAGACTTGCTGCGGGGGTCAGTTTTGTGGGATTGTGGAGTATGGATTCACACAAGCCTCATGCTTCCCCCCCTTATTACTAACTCCCTCAAAACAGTCAATCTCAAATCATCCACTGTCAAAAGGGGTTGCATCTTTACTTATTCTCAATTTTAAATGCAAGCAAAGTAGAAAACGTTATGTTAAAATCTAGTTCCAAAGGCCTTTCAGTCTATGTTAACTTTTCCCTGTGTTTTAAATTTTTAAAATAAGAGTTGTTCTCTTAAAAAAAAAACAACAAAAACAAAAAACAAACAAACAACAACAACAACAAAAAAAAACTGGCCCCTGTGTTTAAAAAGGAAAGTAAATGGCATGGGTAATAAGCATATATGTAAGAATGTATGTTAGGGATCAAAATATACAGGCCAAAAGGGAAGTTTACTTTATTTGTGGTTTACACAGACACTGGAAAGCTTAACTGGGTTAGGGTGGGGGGCAGGACTTGAGTCTCCCTGCAAATGACCTGGGACACTTCATTTAATGCAAACAGATGCACCAGACACAAAGCCCCTGCAGGATAAGATAGCAGAACCCGCACAGAAGAGTGTATGAAGGAGTGTGATGCACATTGGGGAAGTCAGAATTCTCAGTTTTCTTTTGTGGGCGAGATCTCCACAGAGGTCTTTTGGTGGTTTGGGGCTTTTCCTGCACACACGGCATTGGACTCTAAGGAGAAGAAGGCAGGTACCACTGAGCCAGGCCTGGATGATGGGTGCAAGAGATGGGGCACATGTTTGGCCAGCATGCAGGTTGCCTCCCTCCTTGAAGAACAGGCTGTGTTTAGAAAATTGTTTCCATGCCTCAGACTATTTGGCCCATTCAGTACAATTGGGCCAACAATTTTCTACTTAACGCAGATGGAAAATCACTGATTTCCTGCCATGACCAGCAAGGGATGTCAATCATTGCATTTTCAGTAAGAGGGGGTTTCTTTTCAGTTGGCCCTGGTGACTGGATGTGGGTCAGAGCTGACGAGAAGAGGAGGTGTGCAGGGTGTGTGAGTCGGGGACAAATATCAGAATGTTTGAGTTACATGGATGTGGAATTTTGTAAAAACTCAGTCATGATTGGTTCCGGGGAACCTGGAAATCATAGTCTATCTCAAAACAGTCTGGGTTATCAGTGACATTGATGTTAAACAAACCCATTTGACATGCATGTGCATACTAGTTTTATATAATATCCCCGGTGTGTATACAATACATATACACATGACCATGTGCCAAGTGTTTGATAGAAACCAACCACAGTGCGATCTCAGTGTTGTGTTTTTGTTTTCTCTGTTACCCAAGGCCCAGTCACGGACAAGCCCTTGAGCCAGGGTAATTCGGGAAGAAAAGGTGAGTGGAGTTTTATGCTTTGTCTAAATGTTTGCTCCAAAAGCCAGTGTAAGCAGGTTCTTAGCTGAGAGAGTAGGAGCCTGGGGTGGAAACTAAACACGCTTTACATTCCAGTTTCCTTCCTGTAGTGTTAGAGGTAAGGATGGCCCCGATAGTGGTGGTAACCCAGCTGTCACTGTTTCTGAGGAAGGAGCAAGAGTGTGGGCCACAGAGATGGGTAGGGATCCTTAGGAGAGAGAGTGAGCCCTGGGGATCTATGCCCTTGTGGAAGTACAGTTGGCCAACTACCAACATATTCAGCAGTCACTGGAAGAGCAGGATCCAGGTAGGTACTCATGACTACTGTTGACCCTCTGGTTTGTAAACGCCTTTGAGTGTGCTCCCTGCCAATTTCCTTGATAGTGTGTTCTAGAACATCTAGAGTCCTTCCTGAAGGCTAGGCGGACTTCATGGGTCAGTGCACTTGTCCTGAAATTCTCAACCGTGTTACTTTGACACCAAGAGGGTGGTGGTGTGTACACAGCGGCAAAGGAGACCCATGTCCTACTAGAGTCTGCTGCCAGGGCTTGCCATCCTCAAAGCATCACACAGGCTGTATGATGGTTATCACTTGCCTTCCATAGTGAGCTTGAGGCTTTGATTCTTTTGTTTAAACCTAGAATAACATTACCATTACAAGATGGGAGAGAGAGAGAAAGAGGAAGAGACAGAGAGTGGGGGAGAGAGAGAGAGAGAGAGAGAGAGAGAGAGAGAGAGAGAGAGAGAGAGAGAGAGAGGGAAGGAGGACGGACAGTGGTAGAGAGGGTAAAGCTTTCTATTTTAAACTTCTAACAACACTTTTCCCCAACCCCTTCTTTTAACAAAGGGCTCATGTTTTTGATTCAGCCTTCTTCTCTTATTTTATATGACTGGTATTTGTCCAAAGGCTGTTTAGTGGACCCTGGCATGCAGAGCTGGTCCCTGCAGTATGCTGCCCACCCTTTCTGGCTTGGAAGATAGTTTCAGCCCCTGGGACAGCGCGCACAATGACCGGGAAAGCAGCTAGCTACTTTGTCATATGTGTAGGTGCACTTGAGCTTGCCTCTACCTCAGGCTGAGTTTGAGGCTTCCAGTCTCACCTAGGCTCTGGAAGCTGCACGCTCATAAGGGTGCCTGGTAGGGAGGGTACTGTGAATCAGTGCAAAGTTTACCCTATGCTATACACACAGCCACATGGAGACCAGGGCTGCCAGTGCACTGAGGGTAGGAATTAAGGATCAGAGAAGCTCTTACCCTGACGTGGCCCTCTAAGAAGTGGAAGGTTATCACCACTGACTAAACCAGTGGGCCCTGAGATGGGTGCCTTCTCTTCCCCTAATACCTTTCCAGGCCCTTCCCAGAGCTGGGGATGTAACCAGGAAAGCTATGGCAGGAAAGTGGGGATCGAAATAGGCATGTCTCTACAGAGGCCTGAAGTCATCACGGTTGCTGGTGGCATGCGCCTGGAAAGTCTGCAAATAGAAGCTGCTTTCATTTTGCTTGCTGCAGGATGAAATGCTGCAGAGCATTGCCTTTGTCTCTAAGGACCTTTTGGCAGAGAAAAACTGTTGACAGTCATGTAAAACTGATTTTTCCCATCCAAAGGCATTGGCGGGGCGGGGAGCAATAAGGTGCTTATAAAGCATGCTGTCCAGAAAGGTGGCTGAGAAACTTGCATTCTTTCTGGATAGCAAAGGGCTCTACACATTGCTGTGCCTTGCACCCTATGGACAACAATGCTCCTACTGAGCCAGCTGGAAGGGAGCAGGCAGATTACAGATGGCAGTGAACACTCCTTGTCCCTTCTTAGACCAGAGTCAGTCAGCAGATCTGGAGGAGGGTTCCCAAGCCTGACTCCTGCAGGGTAATGTAAAGAAAGAAGCCTCCCTTAGGGTAGCGGTTCTCAACCTTCCTAATGCTGTGACCCTTTGATATAGTTCCTCCTGTTGTGGTGACACCCCACCATAAAATTATTTCATTGCTTCTTTATAACTGTAATTTTGCTACTGTTACAAGTGGTAATGTAAATATCTAATATACAGGGTATCTGATGAGACCTTCCAAAGGGGTCACAACCCACAGGTTGAGAATCCCTGCCCTAGAGAAGCTAGTTCCCAGTTCTTTGTTTCCTTGACCTGATGGCTGGATTACTTCCTCCTGCAGGGTTCCATGGAGGCAAAGAACTGGAAGAGTGGTGGGTAGGTGGCTGGGTGGGTGGTGTGTGTTTGGTCTCACTCTCCTCTGGAGATCTGAACTCTGCTCAGGGGCTCATTTTCCCTCCACTTGGATCAACTTAGGTATAGGATCCTCTTTTCTTTGTCTGCCATAGGCATATAGAGAAGGCAAGTTCGGGCCACCTGTAGGAAAGGCCACTTGAAGTCACACCTGCCTAGGAAGCCAGAGTTTGAATGGGGACAGAGTGTGAGAGGGCATTTGTAATATCCTGTGTCGACCTGCAGAGTTCCTCTTTCAGCTTCACTTAAGACTGGAATGTGCTCTGCAGGGCAGCAGGTGGGACCACACAAAGGCCCCTTGTCTGAGCTCATGCCCACATGTGGCTTCTCCCAGAAGGCATCTCTCTAGAGTTGAGGCTTGCCAGCCAAATGATGTTGGCTTGGCCCCTGGGAGTGCAGGGGTATGGTTGGAAAGGAGGTAGGGCCATAGGTCTGTGGGTGCAAGGCAGGGATGGGACCCAGTTTCTTTCTTACCCTAATGCTCTTGCTTTCTTGAATATGCCCCACTGATGGGCTGGGAAGGATCACTTCTCTCTGCCTGGAAGGGATGAAAAGATGTATTGTGCGACGAACCGACCGCTCAGAGTCTGGTTGCCAGCCAGGAATTAGACCTTGGAAGGAGAGGAGAAAGGCCGAGTGCAGGGAGCTGGGGGTGGAACCCCAGAGAGATAGCAGGAGGGAGGGAGGGAGACCGGGCAGCAGCAGGTCACTGCTGCTTGGCCAGGCTGGGGGGTCTGGGTTCACAGGTGTGGGGCCCGAGGGAAGAAGTGGGGGAGGGGCGCACCGTTATCTTCCCCAGATGCACATGCTCGAGGAGGGAGGAGGGTCACAACTTCAGACTATTTACTTAATCCCCTGGAATGTCCTCTCTTCGCTCTGTTCTTTGTGCTCCTTGTGTTAAACGGACTCCTTTATGGGCACATGTGTGGTAATTAACACATGCCGTGTAGGTCCTGCGCCATGTGTTTGAGTTTCAAATATCCATTGATCTGGGGCAATCCCATCCTGCTGGCCCCTCCTCTTCTCCTCTGGTTCTGGTCCTTGAAGACAGATGGGGGTGGGGTGTGTGTCTGGGGGTTGGTGCACATGTGCATCCACATGTGGTTTATTGATGCCATGGAGGCACTTCTGAAGAAAGGAACCTCTCGAGGCGCCCCCTCTAGCTTTAGAGGCTCCATTGCTTAAACGGCTGGAGGCTGCTGGAGTTCCAGGTTTGCATTGATGAAGTGGCTGGGAGGCAAGCCTAGGAGCTCTCTTGACCTAACACTTTTGGGGCTGAGATGTGAAGACAGACCCCTAGGTGAGCTTGCAGGATAGCACATTGGGGCTGTCTGACTGTGAAGTGCCAGGATGACAGTCCTCAACCTCTCAGAGGGGACTGAGGAATGATAAAGAATGGTTGATGGGAGGGTCCCAGACAGTATGTGCAAGACCATTTTTCATTGGTTCTTAGGAATGTCTCCCGTGAAGGCTCAGAATTGCACAGTCTTTGGGGCTGATATTGTGACAAACAACAGATGAAAACCAGGAGTCATCAGAAAAAGCTTTCTGAATCTTTCTCATTTTCCTGTAAGAGATTTGGGAGTTTGCTTTTGAAAGAAAGTGAGAAAGAAGCCCAACCCTGAAGATTCTCTGATTAAATTTTTCTTTAGGGATATCTGTATTTGTCCAGCCAGTCTCAGAATAGGGAAGAACTCCTAGAGTCTAACCTTTAATTGGCAGAGAGTTTTTTTTCAATCCCTTAATGGCCGATCTGCTGTGTGTGCCTTGGGTAAGGAGTGGGTCACACTTATCTCCCCCAGGTCTCTGTCTGTGTCTTTATTTTTAGGTGATCTTATGAAGTCTAATCTGTAGAATGGTGCCATCCTGGGACCTTAACCCCTTCAGAGGTGGATCATAATGTACCGATGGGTAATTTAGGGCAGGGGGGATAGTCCCAGGTAAAAGGAACCCTGCAGTCTTCATCCAACATTGGCCTAACAGTTGTAGCAAGCATGGTGAGGAGGTCTGCTCCAGTGCTCTGAGCCTGCTTGAGGTATACCATGTTGGCTATGCAGAAATACTCTACACATAAAGCATCATCCTTGCACATATCATTTTTAAGCTGTACTGCATTTGGATGGAGGAAAACAACTATTGATCTGTGTGCACCACTCTAACACTCTCCTGCTGAACAGAACTATACTCCCACATCTCCAGTGCAGGGGAAGCACTTCTTGGCTCTCTGTAGGCATGTTGCTGCTGTGTCCTGTGCTCTTTGCTGCCTTAGTAGAGCTGGGCATCTGAAATACCAGCTTTCATAGAGCTCAGTTGGAAATGGTTTGCACAAGTGAGCATGAATGGCCATGAACATACAATGTCTGTCTCCTCTCTACAGTTGTCTGTTTGTTCCCAGTCTCATTCCCTTGCCTCAGATCGCAGCCCTTACTCCAGATGGCTGAAGGAGAGCTTATGTGTGAGGAGTATTAGACCAAGTCTGAGTCCCTGTCATATTGCATCTCCAATGATGGGAAAGTAAATGGGACCTAAGGATAGAATATGGAATGGCTTCACAATCAAATGAGTATTTGAGTCATTGGTGATATTAGTAACTGTTCATATTTTATGCATGCTTGTTTTAGCAGATAAATGTTTATTTGGAGCTTGCAAGACTCATGATTGTCATAGCCACTGAGGCTATAGTTGTGAGTGAAAATGTTAAGAACTCACCCACATCAGGACCATTTGATCCTTAGCCTTTTGTGATGGAGGTAATCTTCAAGTGGACATGGACCTTCAAGAGACCAGAAGTTTCTAGGTTCTTAGAATGTGTCACTTCTCTAGGGAAGAGAAGGTGGGTGGACTCTCCAAATAGCTCTGGCTGGTAACTGTTTTTGTCAGAGCCTCTGAGGAAAGACCCTGAGCAGGGTAGCCTGGGATGAGTTTAGGCCATCGACAAGGTCTTGCAGCCTTTGGCTGATACTTCCCAGAGCCTCTGAAGTCCATGTGAGAGAACGCAGGCCATTGAGAAAAATCTTGCTTCCTCATTGTTCCTGAGTTAAGTCTGAAGTTGTGAATACTACCTTAGAGACAGCCAGGAATGAGGCTATAAGCTTGGATGTGTCGCAGGGTCATTGCTTATTTCTTAGCCCCAGCTCCCAGGGCTACACGGCTCCTGCACTGAAGGTGGATGAATGAACTGTCATTCCCAGGCTTCACTGAGCTGATTCTGTACCTGTAGGAAGAGAGGGATGGGATTCAGGACTGCTTATCATCAAATTTCTATGCGAAAGAAATGGTATCGCAGTAGCTAAAACACCTTAAAAAGAAAAAGAAAGAAAAGGTGGGTGGAGTAATTTTAATCTGTTTTAAGACACAAAGCTGTGATAGTTAAGACAGTGTGGCGTTGTGGGAGGACAGATATGCCTAAGTCAATGGTGAGCAGAGAACCCAGAAACACGTACACCAGAATAGATGTCTCATAGACAGACAAGGCAATTCAGTACAGGAAGGACTGGCTACTCGGCCAAGCGCATGGTAGCAACTGATATCCACAGATCAAACACACAATAAAAAAACAGGGGCTGGAGAGATTGTCCAGCAGCTAAGAATGCTTACTGCTCTTCCAGAGGATCTGAGTTCAGTTCCTAGCACCCACATCAGGCGCCTCATGACACCAGCAACTCCCAACTCCAGCCAATTAGACATTGCCTTCTGGCCTCTGCAGACACCTCTCTCTCTCTCTCTCTCTCTCTCACACACACACACACACACACACCTTATGAAAAATAATAAAATAAAACAAACAAAAAGAAAAGTTGGAAGATTCTTAAAACCTCAACCTAAATGTTATGTTTTATGAAAAAAATTAATTCACAATGGATCATAGTCTGCGCTGTGAGATGTAAAGCTGTTACAACTTTTAAGAGCCCTACCACTCAAGATGTGAGGACATATGTGCCTGACACAGGACTTGTGTCTAGAACATACAAACAGCACTTCAGACTCAACAGAAAAACTTTCAGCTAACAAGTGGACTGGCTTTGTGCACAGATGGTTCACCAAAGCAGAGCTACAGAGGGCTTGTGGAAGATGTTCAACATCATAGATATAAATGGAGAACATGGTGAGTTAACATGATTAGAAGGGGTTACAAATGGTCCTCATACTAAGTGTTGTCAAGGTGACAGAAAAGCTGTATCCCTCATCCACTCCGGGTGAGGATATATAGAGAGCAGCCACAATGGAAAATGCTTTGGAAATCCCCCCTCCTCTTCCTCTCCCTCCCCTCATCTCCCCTGCCCCCTTTCTCCTTTCTTTCCTTTATTCTTTTGATGGAGTCTAGCTATATAGCTCAAGCTGGATCTTTAACTCATGATTTTATGGCTTTATCCTTCTAAGAGCTGAGATTAGAGGCATAAGCCACCATCCCTAGCTGGAAGTTTCTGTAAAAGAAAAAAATATATAAGTATATACTTAACCCTAATTTATAAATTATATTTCTGAACAATTATCATAAGGAAATAAAAGTCCTTAAAAATCTTTATTTTAAAGATTCACAAAATCACCCATATATACTATATAGCAGCTTTATCTATAATGTCAAAATAGAGACAACCCATTTGTCCTTCAGCAGGTGAAATGAGCCATATTAAATCTGTACCACAGATGATACACAACAGTATATGTAGCATCAACTTGAAAAGGTCTGGAGGGTATTGTGCAAAATGTGCTCATGTATGCACGATGCACACACACAAAGCTGATTTCAGAGGATCAGATACTACATAATTCCATTTCTTCAACATTCTAGAAATGACAAGAGGATAGGAATGGAGAACGAGTGAGGAGCTGCCTGCCAGGTATGGAGGAGAGAAAGTGTGACCATGAAAAGGAAGCCCATGGTAGCCTCCCAGGTGATGGCATAGTTATACATGACTCTGATGTGACATAAATCTATACATGGATAAAATAATTCACTACTGCACACACACAAACAGGTGCATATGACACTGATGGGCTCTGGATAAGGATAGATGATGCCAATATCAGCTTCCTGGTTTTGTACTATAATTTTGCACGTATATAATAGTGTCATCCTTTAATATCCATGGGAGGTTTATTCTAGATCTCTCCTAAGTATCCCAAGATAGATTTGAACTTCTGATTTTCCTGGCTTTCTCTCCCAAGTGCTAGGATACAGATCTACACCAACAGACTTGGTGCATGTAGTGCACAGGGTAAAACTCAGGGCTGTGTGATACAAGGCAAGCAATCTACTGGCGAGCTCATCCCCAGCCTTCTTAACGTCCGGTATAGAAAGTGGAATATGACATTGTATTCGTATAAACTTGAGCACATCTTTGCACAATAGAACATTTTTTAAAAGTTAGAGATCTGTGCAAATCCAGTCGCCAAGTGATTGACGTGTTCCAAGTGTCCCCTGCTCCTTCCTCTTCTTCTTCCTCCTCCTCTTTTCTCTTCAAGGTCCTTTTCTTCCTTTTATCTATCCCTTCTCTGCACTCTCTAGCCTCGGGTGTTTGTTCTTATTCCGAGGGATGCATGGTTTGAGGGCATGAGGGAAATGCTTGCAAAATTGAGCTTGAAGCTTGCTCTTAAGTTGGAGAGGAAGTGTTTGAGTGGATAGAAACAGCTGTAGAACATAGACCTCTCTTTTTTGAGTGTCCAGATGCATCCTGCTTTTATGGGTCAGCACAGGGACAACTTTCAGCCAGCTTAAGAGCTTCTTTAACCAGGGACCATGCATCTCAGGAGATGCTGAGGCTAGCTAGCACTCCATCTTCCTAGTGTGACAGAGGCCAGCTTCTTAAGAGACTTTTGTAAACAGGATGCCTGAAGAAGTCACCATTACATCCATACTGGACCTGAATCACTTAAATTTGGCCTCTTCAAAAGCAAGAACCTCTAGTTACATCAGGCTCTGTAGTGTCAGTGACAGACAGTGGTGTCAGCAAAGAATACAAAGGAGAGTCACAGTAGTTGATGTGGTTTGAGATGAGTTTAAGAATCTGAAGAACTTGGGCTTGTTGAGGAAACTTCGAAATCTCAGGTTGGTCAGGGGATGGAAGTTGCTGTTTTTTTGTTTTTTGTTTCTTCACTGCTCAATACTCCACCTCGGGGAAACCCCAAGAGATGCCATTAATACAGATTCCTCCTCTGGCCCCTTTGACACACTTGCTTTTGAAGGACCTGGAAGAGAAAGCTCTTTGTATGTGGTCAGAATAAACTCATTGTACACCCGGACAATTAACTCCTGAATGGACTTGCCAGCCCCTTCAAAGGGCCAGCCCTGCTTCCCTGGATCTCTTGAGCTCTATTCAGTCCCTAAGCACACCAATGTTTTGGGGTTTTTATTTTGTTTTGTTTGTTATTCTGAAAAGTCTTTCCTTGAGAATAGTTAGAGCAGATCAACATTGTCTTCAGCCCAGCATTTATCTCCCCTGGCCAGCGAATGTCAATCAGAAATCAAAAAGCTAAACAGAGGAGGCTTTGAACGGTGTCATCGGGGGTCGAAGTGACTTCCAGCTGTCTGTGCATGGGCCAGGCCTTCTCGCAGGGAAGGGATTGTGCTGTCACACACACCCACTGTCTTTATAGGCTCCCAGAACCCATGCGGGGTCCGCACCTGCAGGGACAAGGCACGAGTGGGGGATGGGCAACCTTGGAAGGCCGATTGCAGTGGCTCTGGGCCTGGGCAGTTTCCAAAGCTGCACACTGCCTCTGAGGCCTGGCTTGCACAGGAAGGAGTCCCTTTTTATCTGCCTGATGGCTTCCTCCTCCCTGACTGATAGTGCAGTTGGAGGAGGGATGCCACCTGCCAGAAAACTGAGCATTACAAAATATGATAATGAGACTGTGATCGCTGATCTTTAACATCAGCCTTTGAGAAATTCTCTCATTTGCCTTATTTGCTTATTTTTATTTTCAAATTTGTATTTTTTCTCCCTCCTTATAAGAAAAATTGTTTGAAGTCCTCCTCTGTTTGAAACTCTCTCTCTCTCTCTCTCTCTCTCTCTCTCTCTCTCTCTCTCTCCTTAGTCTGGAAGAGTATTTTGACATCAAAAAGAAATAAAGTGCTAGTATTTGAATCCTCCCCCCACTTCCCAATCTCACCCAGAATAATCTCTAGGTGTGAAATTATCACACACACAAGTAAACTGAGATTTAGGTATATTTATCTATGGACATGTTTTCTCTCTTTCCAGTTTAACCAGTGCTCCAACAACCTAGCTGCTGACACCAAGTCATTTTTCCCTAGTGACTCTGGCACTCCCTCATTTTGACTCAAAGAGCTTTTATTAAAATGTAACTTACCAGAAAACAAACAAATATCCCACTCATTCTAAATGTAAAAATCTAGTGAATTTAGCAAATTCTTACAGCCACTCAACTGTTATCAGAGACAATTTCCATCACTTCCCTGCAGAACTTTTAGTGTGTTTATAATTTTACCTTTTCCCAACCCCTGACTCAGCACCGGGAAGCTGCTTGTCTTTTTAATGCATTTACTTTTGTAAATCTGTGCTGTCCAAATATGTCCCTACAATAAACAATAGTATCTTGTCTTTCATTTCTTAAGTCTTTGAAGTACATCAGGTGTATATTTTCATGTTTTAGCTATTTATCTCCCTCTATTGCTGAACAGTATTTTTTAATATGGGCATATCATAATTTATATGCTTACCAGCTGATAGACATTTGGAATGCTTAAAACTTTGAGGTTTTTTTGGGGTCAGTGAGATGGCTCAGTGCATAAAGGAGTTTGCCAACAAATCTACAACTCAAGTTCAGTCCCTGGAAGTCAGATGGTAGGAGAGAACAGACTTCTGTAAACTGCCCTGTAACTTCTACTCGGCATCATGGCATATATGTGTTTTCCTTTTCCAACAAATATTTAAATACATAACTATGTAAATATAAAAATCCAAATAAGAAGCTTCTATATTTGCTATATTTCACAGACTCCTAGGAGTAGAATTTGAGAGTTAAAATTGTAATTTCTGTTTAGTTTTTCCAAGAAACTGCCAAATTATTCTTCAAAGTGGCTTCCCAGTTGTGTATTTCCACCCACAGTGAACAAAGGGTACACTTTCTCTACATCCTCGCCAACACTTGTTATTATCTGTCTTCTATTTTAGCCATTCTTGTGGGTGCTTAGTGGTATCTTGTGGGGTCTTTTGGTTTGTTTATTTGCAACAGAAACTTGTTGCATAGCCCTGACTGGTCTGAAACTCACTATGTAGCACAAGCTGGCCTTGAACATGTATAACTCTCCTGCCTCTGCTTTGCAAATGCTGGGATTACAGGCAAGTACCTTCATTGTGTATATTTGTACCTCCTAATGATGAATGACATTGACCGTGATTAGTGTGTTTACTACTCATCTCTATGGTGTGTGTGTGTGTATGTGTGCAATGCTTATCAAGACACTCTGCCAGGTTTTAAAACAACATTGTTATCTCATTGAACTGCAAGGTTTATCTAATTTAAAACGTTGATAGGATCTTAATTTCATAAATTTAGTCTTAAAAGTAAGTCATTCAAATAAGATGGTTAATACTCATGGAGTCGAATAATTCCTTTAACAATATTTCCAAGTGTTCACACCCACAGAAAGCCTGTGTCCTGAAGCTTAGTAGGCAGGCATCTTTCACGTATAACAGGTGATATTGATGCCCGAAGTGAGGAGTTTAGTTTAGGCAGCATATGGATGCAAACAAGGACCCGCATGAAGTCTCACTAGGGATGTGGAAGCCAAAGGCACATGTAGAAATCCAGGGCCCAGTGTGGGGCCTGGTGTTTCTCCAAGGCTTGCCAGGAAGCAGAACGGCTGTGGACCTTGGACCCAAGCCTTGGACCTATGTTTATTAAAAAAAAAAAAAAGTGCTTATTTGTTGGGTCAGAAGCCAGGTGTCCAGGTGCCCGGAGATGATGGTTGGAGGCTCCTGTTGGATTTGGCGTGGCTTCCTGGCTTTGGGGTGTGCTGGATTTCACAGGTGGCTCCTGACAGCAGGGCACCTTGACCTTTCTCACTTCATAAAGCTTTCCATCCAGGGCCTCCCTGCACAGAGCAGCTGGACCTCTTCACCCTCAGTGACCCTATCCAGCAGGAAGACTCAACCCCCTGCCTCAGCAGCTCTGTAGGCTTCCGTACCTAAGTCTGAAGTCTCCTGCCAGCGGAAGTGCAGATATTCCCTGGGAATCCCTCCTTGCTCTCCACAGACCTTCTCCGCTGATGACTAGACCAGGTGGCCAGACCCAGGCTTTCATCTGGGTGCCAGGAGAAGGAGGCAGATTATTTTAGTTATCTTGCTCCAGACAGAGAGGTACCTCTCACATAGACATTTTAACATCTACATCAAATGGGAAATATTACATAAGCTGTCGGCTCTGCACTCTCACTGTTGACTTCCAACCTCTTGCTTTTCCTTTGTTAACGCTCAAGGCTCCTGAAGTGAAGCCACTCTGTGAGGAGGGGGCGGAGTCCACTGTGCAGAACTATTCCCAATGAACTCTGCACCTGGCAGAAGTGACCAGACCAAATTGCAGCTTCCAGGGGACGCCATCCAGTGGCTTGTTGAATTCAATGGAAAGAGGTGTTAATAGAGACAGAAGGGAAGTGGCACTATTAAAAAAAATAACATTGTGTGGCTCTGTTTGGTGTTTATTTTCCCTCAGTGACTTTCAGATCAAGCTCACATGTTTTGACATCAAAAGATACCCATTAGGGGATCCAGTTTGAGGCAAACAAGATATTCAGTACCTAAACCTCTCTTTCTGTTCTGTCTCCTTTCTTGAGATGGTTGTGGAATAGTCCAGGATTGCTTTGGCCTCAGTTTGAGTTGGGTCTTGGTGTCAGCATGTGACAGCGATACCAGGGTCAGGTGTCACAGCACTGTCAGATTGCTGACCTCAGCCTCTAGGGAGGGCGTGAATCTCCAAGGGTTGACACCGGCAAGAGATCCGGAATTGTTCTAAATCCTTCCTCAGATAAGATGCAGGGTGGTTGGGGAAGGTACCAGAGCTCCAGATGGAGGGGCACTGCTGCTATTGGTGTCTGGTTGGTGTCTCGTGGATTATCCGAGAGTGAGGCTTCTCGATAAATAGTTAATGCTCAGGGAACATAGTGTCCCATTCTAATTAATCTCTGGGGGTCTTGGAAGGAGAGTGACTACGGTGTAATCATCAAACTGGCTGAAACAATAGCTCTCAACCTTTCTCCTCCCACTGAGGGAGAAAACAAAGAAGAATCTCTAAACTATTGTTGAGATAGAAGAAGATAGCTGCTCTTCCTTTACCCAGGAGACGGAAGAGTGGTTTCCTGGGGATTGAGAAAATGTACTATTTTTCCATATATAGTTCAAATGGGTATTGACAGCTCAAGAATGTTTATTTATTATCTTCTATCCATTAACATTTTCTTAGGAAGTGACTGGAGAAAATGGTCTAAAAACACTCCTTCAATAGGCAATAAGGAAAGTGGTGGCAAAACACTTCTCTAAGCTGTGGGATTGGGGGCCTTGATGAAAGCAGAGTTCTGACAGGTAAATAAACAAGGTCTATGCTAAGTCGTGACACAGGGAGATTCCTGCTCTACAGAAAGAGCTGCCAAGGGTACCGGTTGATAAGCACCAGGACTTTGCTACTGGGAGCACTTTGCTCCCATCATCTGTGATAGAAATGTCAAATGGAGACCTGGGTGATCTCAGCAATTTCCCGTGCTGTTTCTCATCCTGCTGCTGGGAATTTCAGTGTGTGCTGCTTCACAGTGTAAGTGTTCGTGTTCTGTGGGATGCTGTTGACTCTCCCCAGTGTGCCAGAGAGAACAATGCCTTCCATCACCTTTATTTAAGGCAAGGATAGCAAGGTAGCTAAGAGTCTCGAAGGGAGTAGCACCCTGCTCTAAGCCTTTTAACCAGGATTATTAGAAAAAGATTCTAAGCTGTTTACCTCATACTAAAGAATGGGAGGTGGAGACACTGGGCACCATGCTACATGCTACAGAGCTGCCAATGCTAACCTGCCCAGACAAAGCTCAGAGCTGTTGGAGGAGGCTTCCCATCCTACTCTTTGTGAGGTGTGGTAAGCTGGAAGAATCCCACAGGATCCCCAGATTTATGAGAAAGGAGCCTCCATGGCCATGAGTCCGTGTGGGTCCTTGGGATGAGCACACAACCCGATTTGCTTTATTGTGTCTTTCTCTGGCGCTGCTTCCTTCCTCTGCCTCTTCTTTCTTCCTCTTTCTTTTTCTTTGGCCTTGTACAAACCCCAACCATTCAACAGTTCTGGAGAGTAGATAGTATTTACCTCAATAATGGTAGTCTCTTTTCGTTTCTTTTTAACCCTTAATTCAGATGATGGCTCTAAGCCCACACCCACGATGGAGACCCAGCCTGTATTCGACGGAGATGGTAAGCCATTATTTTACTTTCCATTCTTATTCTTTCCACTTACGTTCAGAATCGGGCATGATATTAGCTTTATATGTTTAAGTTTCACTATTTTTTTTCTTTTTTAATTTCAGAATTGGGCAAGGGGTTAGCTTTACATGTTTGTTTAAGCTCCATTATTATTTTCTTATTTCAATTTTTTTCCCAGCGCAACCTGGTTTGTCTCAATCTTTTAAAAAAACATAAAGCCTCCAAGTGGCTGGTGAACACTCCCTATTTCTGGAATGGTCCTTTGTTCTTCCCAGGTTTCCCGCCTGTAGCCCAATGTCCTATGAAAACCTGGTTTAGATAGACCCTCCAAGCTGCTAAGACCAGGGGAGTCTTGGTGGGAAAGGCTGTCGAAGGCAGTCAGCATTCAGCTCTTTAGCACGTGACTCAGCATTTGTAACTGCCCACTCTGGGCCTAGAGAGAGTGGTGCAGGGTTGCTGAGGTGGGTGAGGTGGAGATGAGAAGGAAGTCTATAAACGTCAGTCTTCTCACTGCAAGAACTAGAAAGCTTCATGAACTAAGTTCTGGGCACTGGTCCTATCATTGTGATAGATACTTAAGGAAGAAAGAGTTGGCATTGTTCTGGGAAGACAATGGACTTGGGCTGGATCTTAAAAGCAAAAGGAAGGAACTGGGGTATTTCAGACAGGGAGAACTTGCCAGAAACAAGGATGGAGAGGTGACGGCTATGGATCACCTTTGGGAAGTAGGAAAAAGAGATTGGCAAGTGGGGCTGGCTGGGCGAGGGCAATGGTGATTTGAGAAATTGAATTAAAACATTTGGGAGAAACATTTTAGATCAAGCACAGTAGTAAATGGAGACTAAATAAAGACCAAGAGTCCCTGGAGGCAAGAACAGTGGGTTGAAGAAGTTGGGGTGCAGAAGCTTGGCTCCTGTTCAAGGTGGGGGGCACTTGGTTTTCTGTTCTGCAGGGACTTTATCCAGTGCTCTAGATTCATGTGAGTAGAAACAGGAAGTCTGGCAGAATAAGGTTCCCAGAAAGTGTGACAATGAAGTTCAGCTCTCAGTATACAACATATAGCAAGAGTATCTGGATCATGAGACAGTGTAACAGAGACATAAAGTCATGCCTTGACACCATTGCTAGGGATGCTCCCCGTGTAGGCCCAGCTCAGTGAGAACTGAAAGGTGAGATAAGAATCCACAAACATCCCCCTTTGTCATTAGACAGCATGAGTCCTGAGGGACTGGGTGGAAGATAATGACATCTGGAGTGATCACCCTATTGCTGTCATTGAAGATCTGGTTGCTTTATGGTATGTTCATAGTGACGCCACAGGATCTCCACACCCTCAATCTGAGCTGGTATGGAGAACCTGCAGGAACCCTGAGGTGCCCTAGGTGAAGGTGCTTGATGTGTGTTCAGCTTTCCTGTGAGAAGGGGCTGGAGGATTGTTACACTCAGTCCTTTCTTTCCACATGGAGCAGGAGTTCAGCAGGCTGAATCTGCCCTGCTTCAGCTGTTTCCTCTAAAATGGTCGGTCTCTGCGGTGTGTCTGGCATTCGATTGTTGATTTATCCCCTTTAAATCTTCTCCCAGGGAAGCAGCTGAGAGGAACTTGGCTTGGTCCATGTTCCTCACCTCCTGGGATAATATTTTTATTCCTTGATGGAGTGGCTTGGTGCCTCTGGATTCTGACTACCCTGTGTCCCAGGATGCCAGGAGTGGCTTGGTGCCTCTGGATTCTGACTACCCTGTGTCCCAGCACAGGATGCCCTGGTTGTCTCTTAAAAGCTGTTGAGGAGAAACACTTCCAACCACAAGGAAGAGAGTGTGTTGGCACGGGGATGAGGTTGATATGCCAAGAGGGAGATAGCTCAAGCTTTGATATGTCAGCCTCTATAAAACTTATTACAAGTCTGGGTTACACTACATGTCAATTAATTTTTATTACCCACATATGCACCTACATTTTCTTTCTTATTTTTTTTCTAGAAATTACAGCTCCCACCCTATGGATTAAGCATTTGGTAATCAAAGACTCCAAATTGAATAACACCAATGTAAGAAATTCAGGTAAATAATCTTCCTTGCATTATGTATGTATTCGATTCTGTCCCTGGGTGCTCCAAACTTGTCCCATGAGTGTTCATTGTGTGTTTGTTTTCTTTTATCTGTTTCTTTCCTCCCCTCTCCCTCCCTTTATTCCTCTTCCTCCGACTCCTTTTCCAAGACAGTCTCATTATTTAGCCAAAGTTGATCTAGTGATCTTCTCACCCCAGCCTCCTCCCAGGGCTCAGCGGGCAGTGTGCCACTCTGCCCAGCCTTACAGTGTGGTTTGGGGCAAGCCATTTAACATGTATCACCTTCATTTTCTACAGCTATAAAATAAGAAGTTCTAATGAGTTAGTCTCTTCGGGTTTTTATTTTCTTCTCATATCATAGCCAGGATCCAGGATCAACTTTTATGCATAGTCAATCTATTTGGATGAAAACTTTGTCAAGATGTTTTAATACTTTGATTGACTTTCTAAATGTCACATGGGAGAATTTGAAAGAAGCAGGCTGGGCATACAGAATTTGGATTTCAAGCTCCAACAGACCCAGTTGTTTTGAGGTTTTCAAGCTCCTTACAGTCAATGCCCTTTCTGTTTTGATCTTTTAAGGTTTCGGGAATGATCAGGTTTGGCACTGACTTGCTAGAAAGGTGATGAATTCTGAAGCGTGATCACATTCATAGAACTTACTTCAAACAATATTTGCCACCAACAAAGGTTGGACCCAACCAAATTCACTGACCATCACTGAAGACTAAATATTCCCCAACAGAAAATGTCATAACAAACTAGAGCTGTGTTATTGTTGGAGAGAATCTTTCTTTCACTTAAGACGCCATTATGAAAACTAGCATTTCATATAATTGATGTTGTTGGCTGAGTTTAATTCAGCGATATCTTTTTTTTTTTTATTCCTGAGAAGGACTACAAACAGAGGATTCTTGCCTTTGAGTGTGCAGGCAGGGTTATATGTGACCATTGATCTGTTAGTGGGTGTGCTGTCCTGGGCTCCTTTGTTTTACTCATGTGCCAGCTCTCTGGTAGGTGTGGAGGCTAGAGTCCAGAGAATGAGACTAAGAGGTGAATGATGGGCTTATTGTACAGCTTGGGTTGGTCAGTGTTTTCCCGTGTGACTGGCTTACTATTTGATATAAGATGGAAGTATGGGATGGTGACCTGCCTTGGGCTAGAGTCTGGTAGAATAGTACAGCAGGTAAAGCACAGGTGTTGGAACCAGTGAAATCTAGGTGTAACACTCTGTGAGTAACTCCAGTCAAATAAATTCTCTGGGCCTCAGCTCTTACCCATAGGATGGGCTCATGGTCTGTCCCTCAAAAGGCTAAGTTAATGTCTGTGTGTTTTTTGACTGATGCTTGGCTAGATGGCTAATTATTAGGTTATGTATTTATTGTTATTAACATTGTTTTTTTTCTTTAAAAACACTATTTATTTATTTATTTATTTATTTACTTATTTATTTATTTGCCTTGGTGTTTGCCTGGAACTGGAACTACAGACAGTTGTTAGCTGCCATGTGGGTGCTGGGAATTGAACCCGGGTCCTCTGGAAGAGCAGTCAGTGCTCTCAACCACTGAGCCATCTCTCCAGCCCCTGTTATTAACATTGTTGATAACAATGATATGAGGTTTTTTTTTGTGGTGTTATGCATACTATGCAGACATTCTACCACTAAAATATATATGCAGGTCATATTATGTAAAATTTTTAAGCTTTGATTTTAGTAATTGCTTAACAGACTAGAATATTCTCTGTCATTATCACCTGACCATATTGACTGATATCTGTCAATCTTATTGATGGAGTCAGGTATACAAAATATGTTTCTGCAAGATTACTCAGCAGATAACAAGTGGCTGTCTGACTATTTTTGCAAAAAAGTTTTATTTGCTACACTGTTGCTTTTGACCATTTTTTACCCATGAGGATAGGCTTGAATAGCTATCATAGAGCCTGTATGGCTTGCAAAGCTTAAGATATTTACATTATGATCTTTCACAGAGAACATTTTCTGGCCCCTGGTATACACAGTTGAATGTGGCATTTGGGTGGGAGGTGTGTGCATGGGGTTGTCTCACTCAAGTTTTTTTGGACTCTACATTGAGCAAGCAGAAGTAGAAAGTATCGCTCCTGAGAAGCTTCATGATGTTTTAGGTAAGCCTGTAGCATCACAGGAACTCTTGGGGCTGCTCACAAGACTCATTATCTCACAGGGACCATTCCCAACCTTTACCATGCTGTCTCGCTGCATGCTATCACAACGAGATTTTCAGGCAGTGGGACAGGGAATCTTTTACACACAGACCTTATACTGATCGAAGCATGGGCTTTGGAACCAGATGGACATGTAGACTTGGCTTCCCAGACTGACTTTCCTTGCCTTAGTATGTCAATCAACTTCTCCAAGTCTTGCTTTTCTTATATGTAAAAGAAAGTTATTGCCTATCAAGATTTTGTGAGGCTTTAGTTTTAGACTTAGAATTCTGGGCACATAGGTTTACCATAAATGATTTAAAAACAAAACCAAGGAAAGCCGCTCTGGTGGAGTGCCTGTTTGCACTACGCTACCCATCCACACATGTTGGCACATGCAGTTAATGCGGAGTCAGATGTTCTTTGGTGAGAACTTGTGTCTGGTCCACTGGCTCTTAGTGGGGGCTGGAGCCTTAAAGTAAAGCACCTGAGATCCTTTTTCATTAGAGGTTTATGGAAGATTCTGGGTTCAGATGAACTTCAGCCACATGCATGGGGGGATTAGAGTCAGACTCTGTGAAGTATGCCTGGGTGAGAGCTCATCTTCTCAGCCTTCTTCCAGAAGGAGAAAAAAAAAGGCAATTCCAGTTTCTTTTACACCCCAAACATCCTTTTTTCACACTCAGACCCTGTGACGCCAGGTTTGTTTTCTGGCCTGGGGACTGTTGATGTTGGAAAGGTTCCATTGGGAACCGAAGTTGTGCAATAACATGACACACACGTCTGCAGACGTATCCAGTTTTCTCCCCTCCTGGAGGTTCTGGCTCTTTCTGGAAAGCTTTGCCATGTGTTCCTATGGCTGCTGGGGCCTTCTGAGTCCTTGGCAAGTTTGGCATATCCAGATTCGTCTTTCTGGTCCTCTGATCCATGACCACCTCCCTCATACCTCACCTCAGAAGCATCCGTGGCTCCAGAAATTCTTTCTGTATCTGAGAAGATGATGTTCCTAGCCAGCTAACTCCTTAGACCTTGGGAGTAGAATGTCCTAGCTGAGTACCTCTGCTGCTTTGTCAAGGAAATATGAACTCCTGCTCAGTTTTGTTTTTTTTTTTAAACCAGAGTTAGGTATTATGACATTTCTTAAAACACTTGGCCTATAAAATATCTTCAAGCTATCTCTTTATAGAAGAAGGTAAAGAGAAGAAATATAACAAGAGTTAGAATTTGTCTGTTTTTACCCCCTGGTTCTAAGCTGATTACATGGAGATGATACTTTGCAAATCTTTTTATGATTTCTGTCTTTTTGTTTCTATCTGACAAAATACTGTACTTCCTCTTCTGATGGTCCCATCGATGACCACAGTTCCCAAGAGACAGCCACCATGCTCTTTATGCACTGTGGCAATGTTCCAGGGTTGCAGCATGTTTCCTTCTGCCCTGCCAGCCGAGGCTAGTGCCCATAGCCTCCGGTTTTATCTCTGCACTCATGTCTTTTCACTTCTTTCTTCCCTTCTTGTCTTTCCTACAAAACTCTTTCATGATGTGATCAGGGACCGCAAGGGACCTGGTCCTGTGAGTGAGATTCTAAAGCCATTACTTCCTTTCCTCTATGACCAGCATGAGTATATCTGTGGACGAAGCATCTTAAGGTCACTCTGTTCCCTAGAGACAGAGATACCATTAAGGACCCAACGTGGAAACACATTTTTTTCAACATTTTGCAATAAAATAAGATTCCCATTTCTTCTTGCCTGAGAATGTCTGGTTGGCACACATGTAACAGGTAGTGTGGTTGACAGTACTCTTACCCTCATTCATTTGGGCACGTTTTCCTGTAGGCCGGCTTCTGGGCCACTGGGTACAAGTGACATTGCTTTTCCACCCAGGAAAGTGTTGCTGGGAGAACTGCTATAACTGGGGCTTGGGGTCACGGAGGCAACGGCACCTTCTGGCTGGTTCCCTACCCCCACAAGTCTATACTCTTTGCCCAACTGGAAACCGTGGGCTGATGTAATGACCTGAGGCTGGAAAAATAAACAGTTTGCAAGGAAACCAGTGGTAGCCGTTGTAAGCAAATACCCCATAGCCACCTGGAATCTCACACATGACGTGATTGGGAGGAAGAATGAGTAATCTGCCAGCATTAGCAACTGGGACGGGCCTGGGCCTGTGTGTATTTAAAATATCTATATGAAAACATATCCTGTTATTGGCCTTCTAGGCTGTCTGCCCTTTGGGGTCGTGAAGATGCTTTGGTCAGTCATGGTCAATAGAATGGAGGGGAGGATGGGGCCAGATGCTTTCTCCTGCCAACAAAGGCTTTGCCCTGTCTCTGTTGTTCCCTTTGCTGAGAGGAAAGATGATTATTATTGGAGGCCTGAGAGTCAGTCGTATAGTGCAGTTTGACCTTGCTTTGACATTGACTTTCTTATTTACATTACCCTGTTACCCCATTGTCAGCTTCTTGTCATATTGGGATAAGGGGTGTCCAGTCACAGGATTTAGTCTCTGGGACTCTCTCTACCAGTGAAAGTTTTACTTCTAGAAGTGAATTCATATGCACTTTGATGTTCAATAGCAAAACCATGTCCCAATATTTCCCTTTTGTCCTTGGTTCTTAACAAACTAATCAAAGAGCCTGCCTGGGTGCTGTAATTGGTTCACTCCGAGGTTCTGAAAGTCAGTAATGACTTGAACTTTAGTCTGAGAACCTTCATTATGTGTTTGTCAAATGACTTTGCATGTAATGAGGCTGTGAAGGTTATCAACACACATATTCAAAGTTAGTTTTGGGGAGGATGAAAGATAAAGGTACACTTAACTTTTACAAATTAAAAATTTCCTCTCTCTCGTCTTCCCCCCTTGTCTGTCATTCTTACTTCTTCTCTTGCTTGAATTTGAATTTTCTGTTATCTGGTCCTTCTAGTACAGAGCCCACACACAAGTCAGGGTCAGTGAAATTACCAAGAAAACCTGGGAAGGAACAGGCTACTATTTCTTGGTACTTGTCACTGAAGAACAACTGTTTAGAATTTCTTAGGTAAGGGTATCTCTCTTGGCTTTGTGGCATAAGTCAATAGAGATGGATGGTGTGAGTTGGTGATGCTTTCTTTGGGGAAAAGTTGAGAAAAAGATGCTGGTGTGCTAAAACAGGGCAATCCATCCTAGAAGAAATATACTCTGCGGAATTTCTATCCCCTCCCTCTTCCCAGTAGTTCAGTATTTGTGTGGGAAGTGGGTGTTTACCACTTCAGACTATGGTGAGCCATGCATGGCCATTTTAGGTTCTTCAAGAGACTTCTATTTACACAGGCTGGTTGTACTGTTTCCTTATTTCTCCTCATCCATGACGATTCATCCTAAGAGCATGTTTACCTCTGGGAGAACGCTGCTCCCAGCCAGCACTGGGGATGTAGGATGTTAGTTCTGTCTGGAGGTGGAACTTTGGAGGCACAGCAAGCTAGCTGTGACTTGTGGGCCACATAACAGTGTCTCAAGAAATATGAGGTACAAGAAGGGAAAGGTTGAAGGCTCCAGGCAAGCTTGCCCTTGACCCAGCCCTTCTGGATGTTTAGCTTCCAGTGACCTGGATAGCTAAGTCTGGATTAGCCCCCAAGCCATAGGCAGGTGTGCCTGCTCCTGACTGTAAGTGTGTGGGTTGTTAGAAGGAGAAGCACCTGGGAAGCCCCCAGGACTGCCACTGACTTCGTAATGGGAGTCTGGCTAGCTGAGGGCTTGTGCAGGGCTGTAGGCCCATCAGCAGTCATGGTGCAGTAAGGCCCGGGGGTGGGAGAAGACCTGGTCACTGGGTAGTGATGCACCAAAGGTGGGGGCGGTGCTATGTTCCCCTCTAGCAGGGATGAGTGTCTTGTCAGTGATGTTGTTTGGGAGTTATTATAAAAAGCAGATTGACTCTTGGAGATATCTAGTTAGAGCTAGAAAGAAAGATTTACATTTCCCTTGTATATTGTGTACCCCTTTACTGTAAGGACCAGGGCAGACTGCTCCCATAACCTGGTCCTTGGACAGACATTATAGGCCAACTGAGGATCCAAGATGAACACAGACATAAGACAGTTAGGAATAGTCCACAGGTAACAGAGGACACTGCCACCTTAGACAATTATAACAGCAGCTTCTGAATTCACCTTACTGTAGCACCAGGTTAAATATTGTATGTTTATTTTGTGGTAATTGGTATCTAAACCAAGGCCTGTAACATGCTAAGTAAGCACCCTATCACTGAGCTACAACCTAAATCCCATATAGGATTACATGTCATCTTTATAAACACCTTGTGGAGCACACATAGGGGCCACTCTACTTTTACAGGTAAGGGACCTGGGTCTTTGAGACTGACTGTCCAAGGTCAAGAGCTTTGTGGGAGAAACCAGAAGCCTATGCTCTTGACCACCTCTCTTCTAATTGCTGTTGACATCTATGAAATCTTCTACTGGGTCAGCCCCTCGGGTAAAGTGCACAGGAGTTGAAGTGATGTATATTTACTGATGCTTCAGCCACAGGGCCAAGGAAGCCCAGTTCTCCTTAAGCTGGCTTTGGCTCCTGGAACATTCCATCTGAATGTTCCACGTTCCTTCTGGCTTTGGGAAACAGCCATTCAGTGGAGATCATATAATATCCCAAATTCTCCCTCTGGGGTAGAGTTGAAGGTGACCATTTTTTAACTAGTTGGCCCATCAGGAATGCTCCACTAGAGCATTCACACCTCCCACGGTGTGAATGAAGGATGATGTTATTTTTTTTAGCTTTCTTTTGTGGCAGATTATGCAGAAAGGTTTTTTGTTTTTGTTTTTGTTTTTGTTTTTTTTTTTTAAGTTAGGGATGTGGAAATCTACTGTAACGAAAGAGGTGACCTTATTAACTTTGTGCAAATTCTGTTTCCCCACCTCTGTTCATACTGATGTGAACAACCAGAGGCTGATTTTCTTCTGTTAGTAGGTGACGTTTGCTCTTCCCTTGCCCCAACGGGTCCTCTCTTCTGGGCCTTTCCATTTCTTAGCTGATGGTCAGTCCTGGGAGCAGAGGCTGTGTGGAATCTCCCTCTCTGTGGGGTTCTCAGAGCCACATAGATGACTTTAGGTCCCACGAGTAGGGAGCGTTGAGAATTGGCTGTGGCCAAGTGGCCCTCCCTGACAGAGGTGATGGGAAGCCATGGTGAGAAAGCAGGGTGGGCAAATGGTGCTCAGAAAAATTATCCTCTGGGAGGGGCACTTAGCCCTCCTAAGAGTGAAAAAAATTGCAAGGTCCACAGCAAGAAAATAACCTATTCACATAATTGGCTTAAAACCATAGGTGCCCAAACCCCATGTGGCTGAATAAACAGAGAGAGTGCCTCATTGGTGGTCCATAAATCATTCCTAAAGATTATGACTGCAGCAGAGTCCTCCCCCCCAGCCCCACACCTCCAGTCCCTGCATAAGTCCTTCCAACAGTAAAGTCAGCTCCTTAAAGCCCTGGCCCACCTTTCTGCCTTCTCCTGCATCCCTCAGCCACTGGGCAGTCCTCTGTGATCTTAGTACCGGATACCCAAGAATTCTCAGACCTGAAGAGACCTGTGGTGAGAGCCACATCATTCCTTACGCCCTGGAATTTCATGTCGTTATTTTGAAAGATTGTTTTTAAAATGTACGGTTTGTTATTGTGGGTTATCGTTCAGCATTTTATTCATTTTTGATAAAACGCGAGATGGGTGGGAGGTATTTGAAGAGGTTTCAGGGTCATTGTTGCCGACACAAGGCCAGTGTTTTCCTTAATATTCTTGGCCCAGCAAAATGATTCCTTTTGCAATGAAATATAAGCAAGCTCCTCTTATTCTCTCAGACCGAATCACCCTTTATTGATGTTTATTCCAATGAGAAATGCAGTCTTGCTAGATTGAGGGTTGAGTGTGGCATTTCCCAGGATGAGTTGGGGTCAGAGATTCTTGTTCCAGTCCCTACTGTCTTATATCCAACAGGCTGGCATTTATTCTGCTATGGGTGGGCCCCAACTCTGGAGCACTGGCTAGAACAAATTTCGTAGACTAAATATCCTTCCTGGATTCTGTCTCTGTGAAAGTCCATGACTGTCTGAGTGAGGAGCAAACCAGAGATGGGTAGTGAAGGGGTGGGCAGTGGGCAGGGAAAATAGGATGAAGTCCCAGCCCTGAAGCACTCACAGTTGGTGAGGTCAGAGTACAAAGGGTAAGGGGCCCAGATACTCAGCAGAAGCTGTGTTGTGCCTTAGCCTCACTCCAGGGAAGAGTCCTCAGAGACAGCTTCAGGGACAGGGAAAGAATGAGGGTAGCCGGACATATCACAGTTAGTTCTTCCCGATGGATCACATAATTCTCAGAATTTTCCTGGCTTTTTCAGGGCCTAATGTGGTATCAGACTAAGGTACATATATATCCATTTAACAGCCTGGGCTCATGTAAGTCTCCAGAACTTTTTTTTAACCTCCTCCTGAGCCCTAGAATTTTTTGTTGCCTAAGATGGTGTATTGAGTTCTCTCCTCTGGAGGACTCTGTCCCAAACCTTGCTAGTATTTTGTTGTCTTTTATTGCTTATTGCAAGAAACAGAAGCACCTTTGTCAGGATGGCCAGAACATCTCCTTTAGAGAACCATTGGATCTTTATCCAGAGAGACAGCATCCTTGGCCAGCATGCCCTTCCAGCCTACAGATTTTGTTTGTGATAGGATCTCACTATGTAGTTTAGCTTTGCTTCAAATTTTTCATCTTTCTGCCTTAGCTTCCCCTGCTGGTCTGTGACAGGATTACATATGTGTGTCACCACATCTGCCTCATGACTCCTCAGCTCTTCTATACATCGGACATCTTTCCTGAAGTTCTCATAATGCTCCTTTCAGTGTGTCCATTTGGCTGGGGGACCTGACTCTGTTGTTTGCTATTTAGCTGTTGTGACGCGAACATCACAGTTGCTTTTAGTTGGAACAGATTATTCTGCATAATGTGGGTCTTACTCATGCAATCAGTTCCAAGATTTAAGTGAAGAGAGGAGGGCTTCCTGAAGAAGAGGAATTTTCCTCTGGAAACTGTCATGTGGAAGCCCTGCTTTTGTATCTTACAGCTGTGGGCATGACCTACTGATCTGGGACTCAAGACTGTCTCAACTTCGTGACTTACATTTTTACCTGGCCGGCTTGCACACATACTTTAGATTTGCCCTCCCCCTAATTCATGAGCCTAGTCTGTAAAATCTCCTCATTGTGTGTATATGTGTGTGTGTGTGTGTACGTATATGTATGTGTGTGCTTGTGTGTATGTGTATGTGTGTTTATGTGTGTGTCTATGTGTGTGTATGTATATGTATGTGTGTATGTATATGCGTGTGTATGTATATGTATGTGTGTGCTTGTGTGTATGTGTGTGTGTATGTGTGTGTGTTTATGTGTGTGTGTATGTGTGTGTCTATGTGTGTGTGTTTATGTGTGTGTATGTGTGTGTCTATGTGTGTGTATGTATATGTATGTGTGTGTCTGTATGTGTGTAGAATCTTGAGTGTTACAGTCCTTTGACAATCCCTCTGTCTCCTAATTATCTACTGTCCCCATCATGTAGTTCCTTTTTCTCTCACCCCAAACTCACAGTAAGGTCAAGTTCAGCCCTCTGGTCACTGATGATTTGACTTTCAAACATGCTTAGGTGTTGGCTACCCGGGAGCCTCAGCTTCCTCCTCTGTCCTCTTTCTCAGATCTTCTTCCCTCTCTGAGGCCACATCATATTCTATAATGTTTGTTTGTTAACCATTTTTGCTTTTAAAAAATATAGAAAAATAAAAAGATAAAGAAGGAGAAGAGTCGTGGAAGAGGGGATAAACCCTGGACTCTGGTGGACCCTGAGGATTAGCTGAGATCCACGCTCTCCTCTGTTCCTAATTACCACGGCTAATCTTGAGGCACAGAGACCTGAGCCAGTCCTAGCAGACAGAGATGTCCTCTATGCTGATCCCGGCTTGGCTGACACATAAAGAGCTGGGCTCTGGGCCCGCAGACAGGGTTTCTGTTCATTTAGTTCATCCTGCCTTTCCAGCCCATCTCCAGCTTTGCTCACTGCTGTCATCCGGTCCCACTCCCTTCCCTACTATGTGTGACTGGGGATAAACACACTGTGTGTCCTGTGATGGCAGGTCAGGACTTTGTTCATTCTCAATATGAGATGCTTCTCTGTTGTGCTTCTCCTTTGGGTGAGGTTTCATTGTCTCAGCTCTCACTGCTCAGCAGCATCTCAGAGGCAGGTTTGGGAGGGGCTGTGTGGAGGTGTACACTGTGGGTGGTACTCTCCTCTTTTCTGGTGTGGGTTACATCTTCCAGACATATACAGGCAGCCCTGACTCATTCTTAGAGCCCTGGGCCATACCTTCCTACCTTCTCTGTCTCTCAGATTTTCCTAAGCAGAAATGAAGTGTTTCAGAGCAGTGTGCATCTGCCTCAGCAGGGCTCCTTGCTCTGCTCTGAGTTCCTGTTTCTAAAGACATCCTTGAGGTCAATCCTGACTTGCATTCTGTAAGCCAAACTCTGAGAAAACCAGTAGAGGAGGGGGTGGTAAGGCTCATCTGGGAGGTGACTGAGGGTGGTTCCAAGGATAGACTGACTTCTGGGTCCTTAGATATGTAGTGAGTCTATCCTTTGGGACCTACACATTAATGTCTGTGTGACTTCCAGGTGCTGACTGAAGGGCTTGCAGGGGCTACAAGACTCCTCATGATGCTAAGTGACAAAGAATTACACAGATATTAGCTAGATATTTGGTACCCATTGTTAGATAACAAGCTAGCTCAAACCTACTACTGTGTCAGAAAAAAAACAACTTACTCTTGCCAGTGTATGTTGGTTGACACAGTGGCTAGCTCACTAGTTTTGCATGAATTGGCGCCTCAGCTCATCCAAGTGGAGGGTCAGTGGGGCGGGGACATCCAAACTGACCTCAGTCACATTGCTTTTCCTCTTGTGTGGCTTCTGCTCCTCAGCAAGCTAGCGTAGCTCCTTTATGAGGTGCTCTTTGGGCTCATTGAAAGTGAAAACAGAAGCCACAAGACTTTCAAAGGCCTGGGCTACCTCTCTGGAATCATCACACTGTTCTTCTGTGTGTTAAAACCACAGAAAGCCCCCAATGGACTGACCAACACAAGGACACAGAGACACCACCATTGGAGACTATTTGGTGGTCATTTACTGTCAAGTAAAAAAAAAAGTATAGAATGGAATAAGGCTTGGATCAGCCTGTAGCAATCGATGAAAGATATCATTGTAGAGAGGTAAACGAACACGGCTGGGCTGGAATTCCACCTCTGCCTCCTCCTCACTCTGATGATGAAGATGATGATTATTGTCTGCGGTCCTCAAGCAGAGTTCAAGTTATTAGGTAGGGCTTTGTGTATCCTAGGCTTATCTTCTGATCTTCCTGTCTTTATCTCTCAAGTGATGGGATTGCAGGCATGCCAGGGATCAAATTCAGGGCTTCTGGTATACCAGACAAGCACTGTTCCAGCTGAGCCACAGTCCCAGATCCCTAATTCATATATCTGGTTCATGTTCCTGATGCCAATATCTGTGTTTGAAGACTGGCAATAGTGTGAATTGATTTAATACAAATAAATTGTCCATCACCAATCTCACACTTAACTAAGCACTCAAATGTTTGTTTTTCATCCTTTGGATAGATCTATACTGATGGGTGAGCTACAAATTTGGTTTTTTGTTTTGTAGTTCTGAGGCAAAGAGACAGAAATCATAAGGGCCGAGCTTTGTGTGCTTAGGCTGAAAGGGTATGGTTGGTTAGTGGGAGCTGTATGTGAACACCATACACCTTGGAGAGTCTGTCAAGTGTCTGGCCTGGAGGACCTCAGGTAAAAGCAAATGGCTCCTAGCAGGTGGCTAGAAATTAGCAAGGCGGGCTGGATGTTCTGTGACCTCAAGCAGAGTTCATGTCTTCCTTCTTGCAGTGAGCTTGAGAAAAATGCATGCTCTCTAGGGTTTACAAAGCTGAGGTCATAATAGTGCCCAGAATAGGTGGCCAAGAGGCCAGACAGGCAAGGCCCTGCTTCTGTTGCCTCCTGCATTTCACTCAAGGAACATTTGCTCATATCATTAGCTCTAAAATGCTATTTTAAGAGATTTTTTTTTTTCTTTCTGGAAGACCCATTTCATACTTTTCACAAATGGTTGGTGCTGTGTGTTTTTGTGTGTATGTGTGTATGGTGTGTATGTGTACATGTTTGTGTGTGTGTACATGCTTGTGTGTGTGTACTTTTGTGTGTGTGTGGTGTGTTAGTGTACATGTTCATGTGTGTGTGCTTGTGTGTGTGTGTGGGTACTTCACACTGTTCTTCAGTGTGTAGACGAGAGGCTGTAGTCAGATGTCTTCCTGGATTACTCTACATTATTATTATTATTATTATTATTATTATTATTTGAAACCATGCATCTCACTGAACATGAGGCTCATCTGGGACGGCTGACTAGTGAGCTCCAGGGATCCTTCCGTATCTGTTCCTGTCCTACCGCTAGGTGCGGTTATATGCCAGCCTATGCTAGGGTTTTATATGGGTGATGAGGATTTGAATCAGAGTCCTCAAGCTTGGGTGGTGGTCATGTTGACTACCCAGCCCTGCTATGCTGCTGTCAGTCCTGCATGTTCTTACAGGGCACCTTGACTTTCAGAGTGGACTTTAAAGGAGTGGATTCTACATTTAGTCTTCTCTTTAATTCCATGCTAATTTGCATTTCTCTAGATTCGAGAGCTCCTTTTTTATGATTTAATTTCTGCAGGTGGTCATAGAAACAGACTGTAAACCTTTAAGAATTTCCAGAAATCCATCCATGGGGCCCAAGCCATGGGTCTGCTTTCTTCTGCTCAGCTCCTGCCCTGGCTTCCCCAGGCTTCAGGCCCATTGGTGTGAAGTTAGGTTCATCATGCCTGCTGCTCTGGGAGGGGGGAGTGCTCCTCCTCTTCCCCTGGAGGGGGGTGCTCCTCCTCTTCCCCTGGATGGGAAGTGCTCCTCCTCTTCCCCTGGAGGGAGGTGCTCCTCTTCTTCCCCTGGAGGGGGGTGCTCCTCCTCTTCCCCTGGAGGGGGGAGTGCTCCTCCTCTTCCCCTTTGCATCTGGCTGTGGTCTGATCTATGGCTAGTGAGGCTGGCCTCAGAGGGTCTTGATTTAAAGCCCTCATCAGAGGTCATTATGTGAACGTGGTGCCTGTAAAAGCTGTTTTCCTTTGCTTTTGTTTCTTGGTCAGCTCTTTCACGACGTGAAATATGAGGAAGGAAATTGAGGCTACCAAGTTGGAGCTGGGAGAGCTATCCCAAGCCTCTGTTGCAGTCACCTTGAAATTGTGTTGGTGTTGCCCAACAAGATCTAAGGAAGGGAGGGGGCACTTTGGGAGCCATATGGTTTGCACAGATTTTTTTTTTAATGTTATTTGTTATAAGGAAACAAATCCAACACTTCACTTTCTAAATAATTAAAACAAACAAAAATTTAAAAGCAAATGACAACACTGCCTACCCCTCAAAATAAAGCCCTTAACCAAAGAAAGGAAAAATCAGGAAGAAAAGCCGGAGTGATTTAGTGGTCGGGATTTTACAGTGAAAGGTCCTACCAGAGTGAGGTTTTTGTGAGTTGGCCACACCTGGCTTAGAGCCCTAGTTTCTGTCTTTGTCTGGGCCTGGCTCTGAAGAGACTTGGTTTGGCTGTTTGGACATGTTTACATGTCCTGAAGCTACCAACTACAGACAGCCTTCTGCATCCACTGTTTCTGCTCCTGTCTGATGGAAGAATCTGCCCACTAGCTTTCTTTGTCCACCTGTGCTGGAAGATGAAAGGGACCAGGGCTGCCTCTTGGTGCTCTTTCGTTTGGATGTGAAGCATCACTCTACACGAAGGCGGTGGTCTGTGGTTCTGGTCTGCTGTGCCTGGACTAGGGAGTATCCCTAGCATAAGCATCTCAGCATCTCCTTGCAGGGCAGTCTGCCTGCTGCCTCTCCTGAAGCCTGTAGACAGTGTATCTGGGCTGAAACAACTCTGAAAATGGAGGAACATTCCAGCTGCAGAGCAAACTGCTGCTTGGAGAAGTAGCCCTGAAGTCCTGGCTGGCTTGTTGCTACATGAGAGCCTCTTTGGTGAAAGTGCTGATGAGTCCCTGGCAGTGTAGATGGCCACAAGGAGGCTCTGGCCCTCTGGGGCTTTCACCTTGGCAGTGTGCAAGACATGGTTGTCTGGGATGATTCATCAGTTCCTTGGGGGCAAGCCTGGTCCTGGCTATTTATTACAGATTCTGGACAGAAGGAGGCATAATCATCAACAGAAGCTGCATCTTCTCTTACAGAGAAAGTCCATTCTTGTGATCAGGAGAGACAGAGCGCCCTGGAAGAGGCCCGGCAGAATCCCCGAGAGGGCATTGTGATCCCTGAGTGTGCTCCTGGTGGGCTTTATAAACCTGTGCAATGTCACCAATCCACAGGCTACTGCTGGTGTGTCCTAGTGGACACAGGACGCCCATTGCCTGGGACTTCTACACGGTAAGCTCTCTTCTCAGAGCATCACACAGGGACCAGCTTCTGGTTATGCCTCTCATCACACCCTTCTTATCTTAGACTCAGGTCATGGGAGACTGAGGTCTCCATCCAAAACAGATGAGGGACCTGGATTCTGATCACAGATCTGTTCCTTTCTAGCTATGGACCTTGGGAAAGTACTTAATTTCTTTCAACCTCAGTTCCCCAATGAAAAGCTTATTTTATTGCCCAGGTTACAAACAAAGATTTATATATCAAAAAAAAAAAAATCCCATGTACAGATTGGAGATGGCATTGTTATCACACTTGCATGACTAAAATGACATGCCTGAACATGTTTCAGTGGGAGCATTTATGCTGGATTGTCGTGTAGCTCCTAGGTAGTTTAGGTACTGTTGTATTTTCCTCCCTGGGGGCTCTCGTCTTAGTGATTACACAGATCGTACCTGGGCAGTAGTGGCTGAGGATGACTCAGTTCTCTCTCTCTTCTCCTAGCTATGTGATGCCAACTTGTGAGAGTGATGCCAGAGCCAAGAGTGCGGAGGTGGATGACCCTTTCAAAGACAGGGAGTTGCCAGGTAGGAGACACTGCCCAGCTGCTGCTGACATCTTCACTTCATTGGGCTTCTCATTCCCTCACAACACAGAGGTCACTCTCTCGTCTACATGTGTTTTTCCAATTGGCAGCGTAGAGCAAGGCATGCCAGGAAGGCCCATCACAGGAGCACAGACCCAGAAACCATTGAATCTGCATCCTGAGATCAAGTCCTGTGCCCTTGAGATCTTAGTCCCTTCTCTTGTTCTTTACTACTCATCTTAAAAATGTAGCCATGGCCTTGAAACTCTGAGGAGTTTCATGGTCATTCTCCATCTCGGTGAAGTGGGGACAATATTTTGGAGTGTGTAAAACTAAGGTACCTTACAAGGAGGTGGTGTCTGCCACCTGTTTGTATGGAATGCTTATATGATCTTTAGTGACACAGGATGGCCACTAGGAGTGACATGAGACATACTGGCAAGAGCCCAGGACCCCCAAACTGCCACTAAGCTGAGTTTTCCCTTATTTGTGGTGAACTCTGCATCGCAATAAAAATTCTAAATACAGGGTATGTGGATGGATTATAGATTCTCCCCTGTAAATCCTTGCAGGTCCCCCTTTTCTTTGGACCATTCTAGAAAAAGCCCAAGCACAGGGGTACCTTCTCACAAGTGATTCTGTATTAGACCTATACCCATATCCCTGGAGCAAGCACCCCACCCTCTGTGGAGGGGGGAGCCATCTAAGTTCGTGCTTCTTTGTACAAATCTTTACTCAGTATAAAATTAGGTCTGTACTGATGAGACCTGGTACCATCTCCCTGTTGCCCATCAGAACTCCAAAGTGAGAAATGAAAGCACGGAGTCCCAAAGTCCAGAATTTCCATGTGAATTTAATAGAAATCACTGTGTCATGAAATTGGAGGCAAGGAAGCCAGGGTACCTTCTTCTGGCCACCCCTCTACTGGATGGGAATAGCTAGTCTGCTTTGTGCCAGACATGGTTTACATCTAGTGCCCAGGGATACGAGGTTCAGGAGTCGAGTTATAAGAAGATAAAGGAAGACATACACATACGGATTCAGGACAGGAACTATCAAGAGAAAAGTGAGATAGATGCTGTGAGAACGACAGTAGGAACTTATTTTAGCATCTGTACCGCTCTGAGAGGTCGGTCATATTTAACTTGAGACCTCAGGGTTCGCAGGGAGAAGGGCCTGGCTGCTGCAGGGGTGGGGCTGCGACTGTGCTGAGTGCCCATTTGGAACAGATGAGTAGGGCTTTCTTCTGTGGTGGCAGGGGAGTGTTTCACCAGCGTCTTTGTGGCATGGATCTGGGTCAGGCACACCTGTGAGAAGGCTTACTCATGTTTGGGCTTTTGCTGAAATCATGAAGCAAACAGGAACTTGTGGGAATTCACGGGGGAGCCTTCAGTTATTATCTCAGCTGGGAAAAGATGGAATAAAGGGAGGGATTTTTTGATAGATCTGCCCAAATGAATGTGCACCAGGAGGACTCTCTCTCTCTGTGCTTCCTCTTGCCCTTAGAGTGGTGATTTTCATATGAACAGTCTTGTTATTAGCTTGAGTACAATGGCTGACCCAGCAAGTTATTCTGAAGTCTGTGAGGCTCAGGACCTCAGCTGCTGTCTTTCTAACATTTACATAGTCCCTCTATTAGTACTCAGCAGAACTTTGTGGAATAGAAGGAACCTGAAAGCCTTTTAATCCTTTTGGATTACAATTATAATCCTTTGTCCTTTAACTGGACAAAGACTCTGAGGGGATGGTGGTCAATGAAACTGCTGCCTTGGTAAGTAACCTGGATTCTGCCTTCAAATCTCCTCTTTTCTTTTAGGATGTCCAGAAGGGAAGAAGATGGAATTTATTACCAGCTTGCTGGATGCCCTCACCACAGACATGGTTCAGGCCATTAACTCAGCAGCGCCCACTGGAGGTGGGAGGTGAGAATGTGAGCAAGACTTGGGTGCAATGAGGTGTAGGCCCGGATTCCTCAGCTATGAAGGGAGGCTGGGAGAGAGGCCAAGTGTTGGACATCTGTTCTTTTCTGGAGCATATGCCTACATTTTCCTGCTTCTTGGTCTCTGAAAATCTGCTATCCTCTAGTTTTGATAACAAGGATTACAAGCCTATTGGAAAACTTACAAAAAGTGAGAATCTTTTCTGCAGTCCCGGGGATTGAATTCCAGGACCTCACATATGCTAGGCGAGCATTCTGCCTGAGATACATCCCCAGGAGTGACAACCCTTAATGGTAGAACAGGTAGTGGGCATCTGATTAGAACAGGGCAGCCACGCAGAGCCTGGAGGACCACAGGCATTTAGTGATTTATTTTCTCCCCTGCGAAGGCCAGAGTCATACGTCTTTTTGACTTTCTGGCAAATCACAAAGAGCCACGGACAGTAGAATCTAATCTTCTCCTAGACCAAGTAGACTTGTTTTAAGAGTTAATGTGGTAGCTGGAGCAGGCCCAGAGCTGAAATATGCACATTCTCTAGTAGCCAACTGATTTGGGCCCATTGTATCAGTTATTGAACTGGAACATCCATCATGCATGTGTCCATCACCTGAGCACCTTTTGAACACATCACATCCAATGTGTCAAGTCTTTGACCAAAGGCAAGGTATCCAGGAATAGGAGGCTTGCCCCTCCCCTCAAAGAAGGAAGATGAGTATGTATACAAGAACATAGATAGATATTAGAAATGTATAATGTATGGTAAATGTAGTTTAGTATGATAGGGATGGGGGATGGAGAAAGAGAAAGAAGAATAGGAGAAGCAGAAGGAAGATGAGGAAATGATAATGAAGAGATGGAAGAGGAGGGTAGGATCCTGGTCCCAAGGTTCTGTGAGACACTTGAGGTAAGGCTTGCTTTTGTAAAGCCAGTGAGAAGACATAGCAAGGGCTGGAGTGGTCAGGGAAGGGAGGGTGGGGGTATTAGGCTCCTTAGACAGCAGATTGGGTACCAGGGCATGACAAAGATGGGCAGACTGCTGGGCTTGTCCTCATTTCCCAGCATCTCCCTGGAAGCAGAACTGCTATAAAGAACAATAGTGGATGACAGACCTAGACCTCCAGCCTCTCCTTACAAGGGGCAAGTGTGGCAGTGGTCACTGGCTGGGATTTAGGATGGGGACTTGGACCATGAACATGGCTGTAATGGGCTTTGCATCCTCAGCTGGACAAAGTCAGCCAGCTTGAGAATTCTGCTAAGGTTATATCAGAGGTATAGAGCTCCTAACCTAGACATGTAATAACGTAAATTCCACCAAAGGATGAGTTTATAAAGAATGTGGTGTGTGCGTGTAGTGGCCTCGCTTTTCAATTTAATTTATGTCATATTGAGGACATTCATACTAAGTCAAATAAGGCTGTCACAAAGGACAAGTAACCACGCTTCTGCTTTCATGGGCCAAACCTGAAGAGTCATGGTGTAAAACTATGCTTGTCAGGGCTATGAGAGAGGGAGCGGAGGGCTTGTTTGTGTATTGATTTATTTATTCATTTTAATGTACTTTGAGCAATGTCTTTCTGTGCAGCCCCGAATGGCCTTCATCTTGCTGTAGTCCTCCAGCCTCTGCTTTCTGAGTGCTGGGATCACAGGCACGTTCAACCACATCTGCAGAGATGGAGACATTTTAGTCAATAGGTATCACATTTCGGTCAAGATGGTTAAGTTGTCATCTGTATGGTGCATGATAGACTGTCATGCTCTTATAATCCAGAATGTTCTGGATTCTTATATAGACAAAATTTTTAAAAGAAAGGAAAGGAAAAAAAAAACAGGATACACTAGCTATATTTCTTTAAAATACTTGTCTGGGTGCCTAATCTGAGCACCTCAGGGTCCCATGAACTTTAGGCTTGTTTCTGGTAATGGCTCTGTTTCCTCGTGCCTGAGGCATGCTAGCCAGGCCTCCCTCTAAGGGAGCATAACACAAAATCTGAGAAAGATGAAGATAGAGTCTGACAGGCCGTGGACAAGAGGTGCTTCAAGGCTTCCCAGAGTGCTCTGCAGCTCAGCATCTGAAGTAGAGGTGATGCACCCAGTTGTCAGGAAGAGGGCAAGGGTGAATGTTGCAAATGTACACTATCACATGCCTGTCGGTGTGCAATTGCCCGGAGCTAGCTCAACAACAGCTGCTTGATGAAAACCCAGGCGTGAAGTGTAGTAGTTCCTTTTTGTCCTCTGTGTTACGTTTCATGATTTCAGCTGTTCACAACCAACTATACAGACCAAAACAATTAATTAGAAAATTCTAGAAAGAAAGCTTATGACAACTTTTATTCCTGTGTTTTGTTAAGATGATCTTATTACTAGTTATTTCTGCTGCTTAATGTATACAAGTTCTTCATTTGTAAATTAAGATTTATTATAGATATGTATATTAGGAAAAAACCAGTGCATTTAGAGTTCTGTGTTATCAGCAGTTTCAAGCATCCATGGGGGAATCTTACAATGTAGATGGGAGTGCTACTGTTTTTATGTTGTTCAGAAAAAAGAGAGAAAACAGATAAAAGAGGGGACATGGGCACAGAAATCTCAGGTCTGAGTAGGCTCGCTCATCAGCTCAGGGGTCCCAGCAGCAAGTTCTACCTCAGCCTTCCAGAGATACGCCATCCCCTGGCTGCCACAGAAGTCACTGATTCTAGAACTGTATGATCTTGGCTACAAGAAGGGTATTTTAACAAGCTCTGCCACCAAAGGGAAGTCAGGATTGGTGTTTTCATGTCACAGGACAGAGATTTTTATAATCAATAAAAAGTAGGAAATTTATAATGTCTTTTATACCAACATATTCTTAGAGAAGGACTTTAAAAAAAAATCTTTCTTTCAGGTGAATTTAGGGTTGGAGAAGTTTAAAAAACACTTCCCCATCAAGATTTTTATTTTAAGCTTATATTAATTTGATCATGCTTAGTTTTGATAGGATTGAAAGGTTTGGACTGTTTTGGATATATGTGTTACCAAAGGGCTGGACTTTTAAACAATAGGAAGCCAAGATAGATCAAGGAATAGTTTAGAGATCAGGCAAGAGAGTGTTGTGAAGGAGAGGAAGGGGGAAGCTTTGTATGGGGAGGTACCAGGGTTGCTGGCCTTCCTGGGCTCTCCTGGATCTTCCCATTACATTAAACAGAAGCCCTGACTTGGACTCAAATGACCCTCAGGAAGGTGCTGCTGGCTATTTGCCCATCATCATGTTCCAGTCACTGGTCCTTCCATACATTACACTGGTTGTCCTGGGACCCTCAAAAGGCTGCCCCTTCAGTCTAGAATGTCATTCCTCCCCTTTCTGGTGACTGACTGGTGTAGTGACCTTCTCAGAAGTCCTTCCCTCTTATATTTCTAGGATTTAGATCCCATAGTAGATATTGAACATGTACTGATGAATACATAGCCAGAAGGATGGTAGACAGAGGGGTAGACTTGATAGTACAGTGATTACTGCAAGACCAAATGTAAGGCTGGATGCAATGGGGGAGTTCACTGCGATTCTTTTGTCAGCACTTTGTCTCAGTCTGATGGACTCAGGATGCTGTGTAGACAGATGCTCACCAGCCACTCTTCTGTGGCAGAGGAACAGGGGACAGAGGGCTGCTGGAGGCTGAGCAGCAGACTAGGGCTGATGAAGAGAATCAGGAAATGCAGAGTTCCTGGGTTGGACTTGGCTTTGGAATTGAGGGCTGGGGCTGCAGTCATGAAGATAAAAGAGCCACATCCAACCCTTCCCTCCCAGATCTTAACAATTAAAGCAGGTCATCAGTGGACACCAGCGGGAAACAGTCCTACATGGAGATTGTTGGAAAAAAGGGGGTGTAGGAAGTCAATCATCCCCTCCCCCCAACTCATCAGACATGGTGATGTCATACACGGCTTTGCACTTGACTCTCACTTCTCAGCCTGTCCTTGGTATAAACTCTGTGCTTATTTCTGCAGGGAATCTGAACAAAAGGGCACTGTCCCTGGCATGGAGGAGAGGTATACACTTAGGAGTCTATATTACAAAGCTGGTGTGATCACAGAGGCTGGTAAAAGCTTCCAGGACTCAGGGCAGGGAGGGCATGTGGAAGCTGACAATAGAGGTGTCTTTAGTGACACAATGAAGAAGACCCAACCAGGCTGTACCAGGAGTGAGGGTTTCCCAGCAGAGGAAATATGTGGACAGGAGCGATAAACAAGGTGGGTGCTTGCTGGGAAGGATGGCAAAGTGGTGAGATTAGGCCATGTGGATGTGCTGTGGGCAAACAGGAGATGTAGACTTGTACAGAGCCCAAGTTGTGTTGGGCCAACTGAGTCATGCCAGAGGCTTATGGGACTGTGGTGGTTTGAGAGCACTTTGGAATGATCATCCTGATGGCTTATGATGCAAAACCAGGAGAAGGTAAAAGAATAGCAGCAGCGGGGTGAGAGCACAACATTTTTCATGAAATAGATTCTCAAGACTGCGTGGATGCCTCGAGAGAGAGAGAGGGAGGTACCAATTTCCCTCTCTGGCATCCAAGTCTGATTCAGTGGCCAGAAACAGTGCTGCCCAAATCTAAAATTAGACAATGTAGAGTTGGGTGTCTGTGGAAACATCTGTGGCTGGTACAAGCGCAGAGGTACTACAAACATCTTGAGATGACAGCCTTCCTCACTGAACTCTTGCTGGATGAGGAACTTATGCCTTTGGTTCCCTCCATCAGAGCTCAGGGAGGCAACACTCTCCCTGGGATCAGACACTATCCATCTGCTAAACTGTCCGTCCGGAAGGACACCTAGATGTCAGTCTCTAGGATACTCTAGGGAGAGCCAGCCTTGTCTGTGTGGGCCTCCTGCTCATTCATACTTCCTAAGGAGAGCCGATCAGTGAAGTGGTCTCATTCTCCCCATTCAGTGCAATTGGTTGTCTGATGATGGCTTTGCAAGGAAGAGTCTGGAATGTGGCTGACTTGGCTTTTCCCAGCTCCCCTGCACAGCTGTTGGGGCCTGGACCCAGCTCTAGTTGGGGCTCAGTATGTCTGCTTGGCTTGGCTAAGGCTGCCTGGCCAGCCCTGCTTTACCTTCTCTAAAACTGCTTAGGACAGCAGAACTGGGCTCCAGATCTTGGCCAAAGCAGGTTGTGGTAAATGGGCTTGGCTTTCCAGCTATGTGTTACAGCCAAAACCTGCCAGGGCCAAGGCCACAGAATCAAAACTGAAAGTGCCGCAGAAGGATGGCCTTCACCACCCCTAAAATTGGGAGAAGGCTGAGTGTGTCTGTTCAGGGAGGGACCTGGCTCTGGTGGGTTTTCCTATCCCTGAAAGCAGAAGTTACTAAAATAGCCCAAAGGCAGACTCACTAAACTACTATATCCTGAATCTAGAATGAGGTATCATTGGCGTGTAGCTTTTCCGCACTACTACATCTGAGAAACTTAGGCATTCTACCTACCCAGGTATCCATTTTAGAAGAATTTCACTCATGCATAATTTCACTTATGCATAGGCATAAGTAAATGTAGTTGATCTTATTGAGCCATTGTTCCCTCCAGCAAGGGTCCCAGCTCCCTTCTGATGAACAGCTCTAAACCTAGCAGTTCTTGCTCCCAGTAGGAGTGTGTGTGTGTGTGTGTGTGTGTGTGTGTGTGTGTGTGTGTGTCTAAAAGTATGCACCAGAATGTGCGCATGGAAGAGCAAGACTGAGTTTTTGCCAGTGTCAGCCTACACTGTGGTACTAACTGCAGACATTTGTAAGCACAAGTGGTTTGTCACCAAGACTGATAAGCTGAGCTAGAGTCCAAGAATATGTAGGGTGGAAGGGAAGAACTGACTCCCTTGGGTTGTGTGCATACTTCCAAGTGTGTACTGTGGCACACATGCAGGCACACGAATACACACACACACACACACAAGTGCATGCACACATGGACACATGCGCACGCACACACAGAGACACATGTGTACATGAATGCATGCATACACACATGTATGCACACACAAATAAATAAATGAATATAAGAAAAAATGTAAAAGGATATTTTCAGAGAGTTGTGAGACCTGGAGGGGCCATTGGGAAATGACTTTGAGGGTATAAATGGCAAGAGTCTGTGATGTCAGGGGCTCTGGCACAGATGAATTGAGAGGCTTCTGGAAAATCTGGAGGAAACCTAATGTTCTGTCTCAACTCTATCTAGAACTCCCCTGCAGGGTGCATCTCAGAACTGCTCACCTCACAGAGGTTTCTGGTGTCTTCCCTTGCACATGCTCAGTGTTGGTTTGGCTGTCCCAGGACTGGTGATAGATCAGGAATATAAAGGCTCTTGGAATTTGTTCTGGTTAAGGTGTTAGTTTTCCAAATATGGCCCTGCTGTCACTCAGCTTTGAGGTAGAATTGAGGCTTTGTGACTTAAAGGGAACTTCTGGAAATTAAAGGGGTTCAAAAGTAGAGCCCCATGATAGTTGGGACAGAGAAAAGGACCGGGACAGAGGCAGAACCCCTAGTCTCCACTGGGTAGGCTGTGGGTTGGGAGCTTGGAAGGAACTCAGAAGGCTTCTCCTAAAAAAAGGTGTTTTGCATTTAGTGCAGAGCCAGAAAGGTGATGATATCCACTCCCCCCTCCCCCAGCCAACACAGTCTGCAAGGTAGGAAAAATTGCTTCTTGGTGCAAAATAGCCTAAAGGTAGGTAGGGAGAGCTCTGACCACAGACATGCAGAGAACAGACAGGCAGACGGACAAGAGGGCACTCCAGGAACACGTGTTGGCAGGGCCTCTGGCTGGGATGACTTCATCTCTTCCCGTCTAAGCGACCAAGACTTTATTATTCCAGCCTTTAGGTAGACATTACGCTATGCCGAACCTAAAGGTTAAGGGAAGAGCTGCCTTCGCCTTGGGGCTCTCACATCTCTCTGCCTGCCCCCTCCCCCCCAGACAGCCTTCCTTTTCTTCCCCCCAGAGCTTAGAGCCTCCCTGATGCTCCCCTTCCTGCACCCAGAGCATCCCTACAGAGTTTCAGCCTGTCCACCCTTTGTGTACCGCAGGCACAGCCGGGAAAACACTTAGAGACAGGCTGTGACACCCTGCAGAGAATGTCAGCCTGCTTCAGACTTCCTGCACCTGGTTTCCAGGGCAGATTAAGCAGATTCCTCAGGAGTCAGAGGCCAGTGACATCTCAGTGTGTCTCTGTCACACCTTCCCCAAGGTTCCCTCTGAGTGGATGATGTGAGGGTAAGGTCCTACTGACATCCTTCTTAGAATCCAGGATGCCCAAGACTGAAGCCACCTCATTAAGAATGGACTGATAGACTGGATAGCTACCACAATGACTGGCCTATATTTATTTATTTATATATTTATTTGTAAAATGCAGCTTCTTTTGCTTGAACTTTATGTCCCTTGGGAGTTGTTGTGAAGCAAGTTGGGGTTTTCCAGCTTGATCTTAGGTAGGGATGAGAAGTGGTCTTCTCCTTTCTAGAACATAAAGCAAACCTGAGAAAGGTGTCGTATCAGCAAGTGTCTTGAACATGTTTTTAAAACCAGGTGTATCTTCAGAGTGTGCTAGCAGGTTCTGATGACCTGGTCTAGGGTCCCTGCTTCCCAGTGAACTCCTATATCAATGCTCTGGCACAGACCCTGTACACCAGTCACTTGAAATGTGCAGAATCTCAACCTCAGCCCCTTTCCCCTCCCCAAGGGCAAGCTACCCAGGCATTTGAATATGTGGATCCTTGCTCATAGTCAGTGTCAAGCCCTAGGAACTAATGAGAAAAACTGGGTGTCTCTTTTCTTCTGTTCAGAAACTCCAACAAACCTCTATGCAACTGACCTATGACTAGCTTTAAACATTTTAAATGTTAGTAATCACTCTGACTCACTTCTCTGAGTAAAGATGATGCATAAATAATTAACGTAATGAATGAAACAGATCGGTAGACTACTGTATACACTTACACACACAGACTCTGGCCTTGTAACTTTGTGGTCCAGAGTTATGGACTGTGCCAGATGTGGTCATCACTATTTATCTGGGCTCCAAGGTGGGTTCTTGGTCATTCTAGTTTCTCTAAGAATTGGCTGGGGCTTTGGTTAGCATATGATCTTCTAAGTCCAACTTAGCCTTCCTGGGTGGAAACCTTAGGCTGGAGAGACTCTCTCTAACAGGTCAAGAATTTGCTTGCTTTAGAATCTCTTTTTGGGGGTGAGGTGGGGGTCAGGGTGGCTCAGCAGTCAAAATACAAGCAGCAAATATGAGAATAGGGTTCAGGTCTCAAAAATTAATGTAAATGATGGGAATACACCTGTAATTCCAGCACACAGAGAGTGGGCACAGAGCTAGACCGTTTGTGTAGAAGAGATACGCCTTCAACTGAGAGACTGCCTCAGGGAATAAAGTGAGGGAGTAATCAGGGATGACTCCTGACATGAACCTTGGACTTCCACATATAAGCATAAAGCCATGGGTCATGGGGACATCACACATTCCATGTGCCAGTCTTATTTTGAGCTCGGCTCCTTGGAGACAGTGAACAGCTTGAGGCTAGGCTGACATCTCCAATCTCAGTACTGGGTGTGATGAGTACTCAGTGCTGGTTCCTATACACAAGTTTAGGAAAGCATCCTCTTTGACAGTGATCTGTCAAGAGAAGGACAGTTTAGATCCTCGACATGGTGTACTCAGATGGACTAAATCTACATAGTTTGTCTTAGGTGCTTATCTGCACAAGAAATGCCCTGGCTATTTCAGAAGGTAAGGCAGATCAATGAAATAATGATGATTTTAGAGACCCCTAAGGAAAGAGCTGTTGATACCCGATAGCTGCTAGTCCAGCATGAAGATGGTCTTGGTTTGGTCTATGTTGCTGTAACAAAATATCCTGGGCATGGCAATTTATAAAGAAAAGAGGTTTATTATGGTTCATGGTTCTGGAAGTCTGAGAAGCATTCCAACATCTATTTGGTTTCTAGTGAAGGTCTCTTAAAGATTCAACTAACTCATGTTGGAAAGTAGAAATATGAAGTACATGCAAAGGTGGTAGAGGAGCATTTGCTTCATAGCAGCCTACTCTTTCGAAAAATAACCCATTTCCACAAGAACTGACCCAGTCTCTTAAGAAAGTAATTAGCTTCTCTTCAAGGGTCTACTCTCTTTTTGTATGCATCACAGACACATTGTAACTTCAGTATGAGTTGGCAGGGTACTTAACTGTAGCAAGTTCCTTGATATTTGTCCATTTAGGAGAGAATCAGCAGGGTGGATGGCTCCTCTAAGATCCTAAGTGGTGTTCTCTGGGTTGGGGTTGTCTGTCCATGGTTCAGGTTCTCGGAGCCAGATCCCAGCCATACCTTGGAGGAGCGGGTGGCACACTGGTACTTCAGCCAGCTGGATAGCAACAACAGTGACGACATTAACAAGCGGGAGATGAAGCCGTTCAAGCGCTATGTAAAGAAGAAAGCCAAGCCCAAGAAATGTGCCCGGCGGTTCACTGACTACTGTGACCTGAACAAGGACAAGGTCATCTCACTGCCTGAACTGAAGGGCTGCCTGGGTGTTAGCAAAGAAGGTGAGTTCTACCCACTGTGTGTTTGGCCTCTTAATGCCTGCTGGACCCAGGGACAGGGACCAAAGGCTGTACTGAGGAATGAGGTCCTAGACATCCATGAATTCACCAGCTATTTACTGGGGTGAGCTATGTTTTAGGCAGCTACCTGCTGGAGCTGTAGGATTGACAGATAGGGTTCCTAATCTTACACATACTGAAGAGACATAATAGACAGTTATCCACATCCTTTGTCATTAGGTGCTATGAGAGTATTAGTTAGGTGGGCCAGACTGCAGTAAGTAACAAACAGACTCTCACACATCATAGCTCAACTTAGCAGAAATTGCTTATCTTTTATCTTGTCCATGTAGTAGGGCAGCATAATTCTAGACTCTTTCTCTCTGTGTGTGTGTGCATATGCATGCGTTGTATGTGATGTGTATATGTTGGAGATAGAACAAGAATATGGACTGTTCTATATACCTCAAGGAATCAAACTGAAAACAATCCTGCTGCCTTTATCAATGGGCCTTCAGGGTCACTGTATAGGTTTGATTTATTTCCATCCAACATATAAAGTAAGTGTAGGCATGTGAGATAATTCTCTGGGACAGTCTTAGAGGTGACCTGCACATAATTTCTCATAGTTCATGGAATGGAACTTTGCCACTGGGCTATAGCAACCATAGAGATGATGACAAGGTAAGGCTAGAGAACTCTTCACTCATGGAGGACTTTATAAAGGTATTGAGGAGCCACTGGATTGGGAAGGTCATATGTGATAGAGACTGCCCATTATTCCACCCAGGTCTACCCAGGGACACTTGGAACTGAGTGAGGATTGTTGAGGCCTGACTCTGTCCCACTGCACACCCTTTTCATGATGGGATTTCTAGTGTATGCAGCACCCAAAACCAACGGAGCCTCCCTTGGAATTTTGCCAGACACCAGGTGTCTGCCAACCAGTTCTAGCTGATACATGGGACCTGGAGGAAGCATCCAGAGGAACCCGTGGACTAGGATTCAGGATTTAAGGATCACCACTCATCTGGGTGCTCTTCCAAATTCATCCAAAAGCAGGCTTTAGATTCAATGCATCTGTACAAATTTTCCCAGAGCCTCTTGGAGTGCTTCCTGTTTCTTGCACAGCCTACCTTCCTGACCCCTCCTACACTTTAAAGGTGGTTGGAGGACCTGTGTTTACACATATGATTGTGACATGTCTGCATGCATCTGTAATTTGTACTTCTCTGGGATGTCTCTGTGAACATGCCTGCATAAATACCTGCCAAAAATCATTTCTATATGTGTATCTATACACATGTGAGTGTCTAAGCCTGTCTTTAAAATTTATTATTTTTGTATATGAGTGTTTCCCTCCATATATACTTGTGTCTGGTGCCTGCAGAGTCCAGACGAGAACCCCTTGGAACTGGAATTACAGACGGTTGTGAGCCACCATATGGATGCTGGGAGCTGAATCTGGATTCTCTTGTAAGAGCAGAAAGTGCTCTTAAGGACTGAGCTATCTCTTCAGACCTTTATGAATATGTCTATGTATGCATGATTACACTGTGTGTGTATGAGAGAGGGAGGGAGAGAGAGAGAGACATATAGGGTTACTATTAAGGTTGAGGTCGGGAGCCATGTAGACAGAAAGCCCACAGAGAACACAATGAGATTTTTCTCTCCACTCCATTCCTTTATATAGCATGATATACATTGCTTCTAGGAGTTTAGAGCCCAAGGCTTCTGTTTTTCTGCATTAGACAAGTCTGAACTAGGCAGAGGGCAGTGATTTGCACTCATCAGGCAACCATGATGCCAGTGCTTGGCTTGCTCATAGAACTTCGAAGTCTAGCTTCTTTGCCCTCCATGAAGAGGATCTGAGAGTAAAGAGAATGTCTGTCATGAGCAGGCCAGTCTTGTTGCCTGGGCAAGTCAAGAGAATGGCCAGAGAGAAATCTAGGGCAGTGGATATGGATGTAGCCTTGGTACTCTGTGAGCAGAGATTGGGCCTACTGAGAGCTGTGCATCTAGTACCCTGACAAGGATGCCAGTTTTTAGGCATATGGTTCTAGCAGGAGAATGAAGGACTGTGGAGAAGCCTGGGGAGGAGTGAGGACCACCGTCTAGATAGAAGTAGGAATGTAAGTATAAGTGGTGGCTCTGAAGTCAGGCAGACTTGACTCTTAAATTCCAGCTCTGCCAATTTTAGCTCTGTAATTTGACAAAGTACCTCACCTCTCTGGACTTCAGTTTCCATTTCTGCCAAATGGAGGCCGCTACATCTACCTTGGATATTTGATACGAGTCATTAACACATATGAGCTACCAGTAGCAGAGGGATCTACCCATGGGCCAGAGGTGTTGGTCTCAGGCCTAGAGTTTCCCTTTACTCTGGGGGTGGATAGCACAAAGCCACTTGGCTGATGGTATGTGGGAGCCCAGGCACAGGCCATCTGGTATTGTGTGGTGCCCTCTGGTGGCCTGAGAGGGACTTGCATACCCGGTGGGTGCACTAGGTTGGTGGGGAGAGGATGTAGGACTTGAGGGGTGTAGTTTTGGGTTTGAGGGACCAGAATTTTGGAGATGCCACGTGAACATGACTTCTTTTACCTTCTAGAACTCTCACTGGAGAGCTGAACCCCTTGCCCAGCATGCCAAAGCCTGCTGATGTTTAGAGGCATGAGCCTCTTTATTAACTTGTCTTTTCCAAATAATAAAAAATGTTCGTCAAGATTGTTGTTGCCACCCAATAAGGCAAGCAGCGTGAGGCCTACACATGGTGGCTCAGGAGTGCCAGCTTGCCCATATGCTCAGGCTTTTCTTCTCCCTCTGAGGGTCCAGCGACTGATAGCTTCCTTCATGAATGTTGTGCCATTCTGGTTTCTTAGCCCCACTTAGATGGAGAAAGCTTCATCCCTTTTATATAAATCTGCTGAGGTACCAGGGTGTGTTCTCAGCTTTACATTTTGTTTTCTGAATCTCAGCTGATGAAGCAGGGTCAGAGCTGCCTTAGGCCATCTTTTTCTATGCACAGATCTCTGTGTTTACCACGGAGAGCAGCATCTGCAGAGCGGGAGCTGAGTAAATGTGGTCTCTAAGGTCAGGCAGCAGGAATCTGTTCTTCCCCATCTGCCTGCCTTTGGTCTACTCTTGCTATCATCCTGGATTTGCACCTTGGATGTACCAACATCTACCCTTATTTGTCTCTCTTGGGTCTTAAGGAGTGTTGGGAGATGCTGAGCTGTGGGGTCATAAGATCTGAAGGTGAACTCAGACTCAGCAGGACTGAATCTCCAAATCTCCATGAATACATCTGATCCTTGGGGCGATCCTGCATGGGAATCAGAGTATAAGCAGCATAGATGTCATCCTAAGTCTTGTCCTGAGAGGTCCAGAGGCATGCTCAGACACACTGGCCTAGATCCTAGTATGTTCCTCCTTTAGGAGACCGAGCTCCTAGGCATCCTGTGCACAGGAGTGGGTGCTAGCAGACTGGCTCACTCTGAACCTTTGCTGCCAGAATTGGCAAGTGAAGGGGATGAGGTCCCTCCCACCTCTGATATTACAGGACCCAGAGAACCAGAACCAAGGTTATGGCAATAGCCACTAAAGCCCTTCTTAGCTGATAGCTGAGGGGATTCCAAAGAGACATCCCAGATGGGGTCCAGTACCATAGTGGGAAAAGGAAAGCGAAGAAGAACGGTTGATTCTCTCTTCTGTTGGTGCCTATAAACAAGTTCAAGGTCAGCCTAGACTACAAAGAGAATGGCTGCCTCAACAGAAACTGTGACAGTAACAATAGGAGAGACACCCCAGCCTGGCCTATAGGGAAGAGGTTGTTTAAAGGTGTTGGTGGACAGGGATGTCCAGGTGGAACATGGCAATAGACACCCACAGAACAGGAAGCCCAGCCGTGCCCATCATTCCTGAAGGCAGAGGGGACAGAGGCTCAGACACCAGCTCTCTGAGTCAAGCCCTTCCCATGTCATGTGTTCCTATTTGTTGCAGGTGGGAGCCTTGGCAGCTTCCCCCAGGGAAAACGAGCAGGCACAAACCCATTCAGTAAGTTGCCTTCTTCCTGGCCGGCCGGTCCTCCCCTGTTTCTTCTGTGGACCCCCTGCTGAAGCTGCAGTAGCTCAGCGTAAAGCAGTCAGCCAGATCACTTAAGGGTCCACACTTGGTGTCTGGTGGGGGCATAAGAGGAAGATCGAACCAGTGCTAAAAGGATTCTGTCACCCCCACCTGTCACAGACACCCGCTGTTTCCTCCAGCCTGAGGTAGTCTGATCTGGGTAGAATGCACCCGCATCATGCTCTTGTGTGGCAGAGTCAAAGTTTTTGCAGTTCCAAACTGACTCTAGATACTGTGGTCTGACATAAATGTCAGAACTCTTAGGCAGTGTGTGCGCCACTCAGTCCATAGCCAGTGTGCAAAGGCTGTGTTCATGCAGACACTCACTTATGTATGGTTCATATATCCAGCTCTAACCTCTGGCTTACATCACTTTTCTTTTTGCACTCTGCTTTCCCCTCCCAGTTGGACGTCTTGTCTAAGGAGCAGAAGATCAAAGGACCAGTGGAGAGTCCAAGGAGACAGGACCAACCATCAGACACTTAATCTTCAGTGCTGCCCATGCCCAGCCACAGCCCATGTAACATAAGTTGTACCCGCCATGTTTGCACTTTTAATAACTCTTATGTGTGTGTTTTGTTTCTGGTTTCATTTGTAAACACCAGTTATCTAATACCGCAGCGGAAATAGGAAAGGGAAGAAAAGCTGTTTATTCTCTCTTTTATTAAGTATTTGGATCTGCTACTGACAACGTTTAGGTTATTGGAGGGGAGGTGTTATGGGAAGGAGAGGAAAGAGATTTATATACTGTATATAAATATATATGTAAATTGTATAGTTCTTTTGTACAGGCATTGGTATTACTATTTGTCCTTTCCTTCCTCTGGACTCACAGTCCAGCCTTCTCAGACTGTATCCTTAGCTTACTGGAGCTTCATTGGAGACAGACTCTGTAGAGGAGCTAGAGAGCTCTGTGCTGTGGACATCATCAACTCTCTTCTGCTGGAAGAGTGTACTGCTCCATACCATTATCTGTCAAAGGCTAATCCCTTGGCTGTTGGTTGGGTATGAGTGAAGCCCAGTTCACGTGATGGATTCCAAAATTCTCCAGTGGCCCGAGTGTCCCTGCTATCCAGATCCCTTGGCAGTCCACAGTAAATAACTGAGTAAATTATGCTTGAAGGGGTTGAATTAGACTACTTAAAGCATTTCCATCCATGTTTAACACCTTGCCTTATGGAGGACACCAGAGGGGATACACCAAGTATGTGAGGAGAGGACACCCAGCAGGTAGAGATGACAGGCCCATGTCTGCCCTTCTGAAAACCCACAGGAGAGGCTCCACAAGCATGTCTCTACCTACACTAATGTCAGGCTGGGTTTTTACCTCCGTGCTTTCCCTCCATCCCTCACCTTTATCTTCACTGACTGGTCTACCTTGCTGACCAACATTGGAGCGGGTCCTCTGAGTTCATCAACTTTCCTCCTGGACTTCCAGACCTATGGACCAGTTCTAGAAGAAAATTTTGTCATGTCCCTTATTTCTGCTTCCCCAGGAAGAACAGGAGGAACAATTCAGCTACAGGGGAATGTAGGCTTTTGCACAGGGAGTGTCACCAGGATTGCAGAGAAGCCATCCTGCCTTCAGGATAGATAAGCAGCTTCTCTGTCTGGGTGCCATGCTGATTCAGATGGCTTTCAGTCAGAGCAGCAAGTGACGCTTAGCAGCTGTTTCCATGGCCAGCCATGGTGGCAGTGAGAGAGGTCAGGAGCTTGGGGCTGGTGCTTTTGTTGACTTGCTCTTGGCAATCTGGCCTTGTCTAGTATTTCATATCAGTATCCCAGAAGCACATTCTCTTTGATGAACCCTAGTCTATCTAGGGTCTGGAAGGCATTGACCTAATACATGCTGCCCAGTTGTGGAGAGCAGTCTTTTCAGGACTTGATTTGATGAAGTCTTGGTTACAGAAGGTTTCTGCTATTCTTCAGGAAGTCACACAAGTTGTTCCATGATGACCAGTGACCCTGTTCTGACATGGAGAAGTAGAAAGAAAGCCCTTTCTTGCAGCCTTGTCCCGTAATCCCCACAGTGTACTGGAGCCGGATGGCCCTCACAGCAGACTCCAGCCTGTTTCCTGGCCCGAAGGAAACATGTACATAGAGAGTCCATTTCCACGTAGGAGTTCAGAATCTGCCCAGCTGGCTTCTCTCTCACAGATGTGCTGTGTGGGTTTCCCTTGGGAAAGAGGGAGCAAGGGAAAGTGTAGTTTGTTTTATAAAAAATAAAAATGGATAAACCTTGGCAGCCAGTGCCTCTTTCTTTGGGTGGCCTCTGAAGGAAAGCCCTATTTCTTAGAAGTGTACATGGTGTTCCTGGCCTAAGTGCTCAAGCTCCAATCCTGGAAAGTCTAGGTTGCTATTAGTGGGCACCAGCAGGGAACACAGTGGCCTCGGGGTGGTGTGTACTCCCTGTGAAGATGCCACTGGTCCTCCTGGCCTTTGCCTGCTAGTGTATATTCTTTAATTCTCTCTCTTACCTTTAGCCTTAAAGATGCCCCAAACTGTCTCCATTCTGAGGTCTCTCCCTTAAACCATAACTGGAATGTAGTTGATGGAGCTTTGGGGCTAGGACCCCAGATAAACATATCTGGTGAGTGTGGCTGCATTGGTCAGGATCTGCCCCTGGGCTGGAATTCAGGTAGAAAACTGAACCTTGGTGGGGTTTGTGCAGTCCAGATCTTAGTTTTGTGTGTCCCACATATGTGAGACTGCTGAACTCTGCAGAGCAGAGGGTTTTGGGGTAGAGGTTGATGATATGCCTTGGGCCAGGAGAGGGGCCATGTGCCTGGGTCTCCCATGAGTGCAATTATTTCCTTTCAGTCTCTCCTCATACAAGGCTGTCCTTGAAACTAACCTCTGTAATAACCTACTTGAATAGCTTTTTCAGATTCTTTAGACTGCACTGTGGGCCATTGTCCTCTGTGGGTACACAGAAGGTAATTTCCCTTAAGCTCCCATTCCAGCCTTTTCTCCTGCTAGACTTTCCTGGAAAAGGATCTGAGCCCTTGACTCAGTTTCTCATTTGGTATGATACCTAGTTCCTCTCCAGTTTCAGAAATAGTTTCAGTTTGAGGGGATAGCTGGTTTCCTGTACACTTACATAGCAGACAATGTGTCTGCTGGTCACATCATTGTCATAGGCAATAAGATAACCCAGTGACTCGGACAATGTTCTTCCAAGTCCTCAGTGTGGATTCAGGTCTAGGAAGAGTGATTGAAATTGATTGAAAGGCCTGGGAAATTAAAGTAGGTTTCGTCTTCAGATTTTCTGACGCCAGCCCCTGAGCACTGCTGGCATCCTTGCTGCTCCCCTCACTCAGGACGGGGACATCAAAACAGCAGCTTCATCTGTCTTTCCATCCCACTTGGGTCTGGGCTGCATCTGTGGGACTTCATTTTCACTCTGAGCAGCTAAGGGTCTTACTGAAAGCCACTATTAGGCAGAGGACTTTCACAGGATTCAGAGAAGTGAGGCCAGCATGTCCCATGCAGGAACTCCTGGAGGATTCAGAGTTGCCCTGACCTCCAACAGAGAGCCAATCTCGGGTAGAAAGGGGCAGGTCTGAGCATTTGCCAGCAGGGTGAATGCTCATCCCACCCTGTGGTCCTCTGCTTTCTCCAAAACAACTGCATCAAGAGTCAAGGAAAAGACACGAGATCAGTCCACTCTGTTTTTGTCTCATCTCAGGGCTCAGAGCCAGGCTCCGTGTCCACAAGGAGAAAGCATTCATATTCAGCAAGAAGATCTAGAGGTTGCTGGGGATGTTCATTTTTTTTAGGACCACTGAGTGCTGACAGAGGATGGGGTTCCAGGTCCTAGGAGTCTCCAGAGATAATCCCTGCTTCCCAAAGGGGTGGAACCTGACAACCGTAAAACCTTTGTAGAAAGACAGATGTATGTATGTATGATAGATAGATAGATTGATAGATATATGATAGATAGATAGATAGATAGAGAGACACACACACACAAAAGCAAAACAACAAACAATTCAGAGAGATAACTAAGTTAGCTTTCTAGTCATTCATTCCCAAAACTTCTAACTGACCTACACCATCACGAATATGGCATTTAAGGAGGTTCAAGTCTTTCCTTGAGCTTTTCTTGCTGCACAAGTGGAGGCAGAGGAAGTTAGACCCTCATGAAGTATCACCAAGTCCTTCAGCCATTCAGTTAGGGTTTCTGTTACTCTCCTGTGATTTTCATGGTGTGCCAAGAAGGCCCTAACCTTGGTCACATCCTGACTATCGCTAACTTCCTCTTGCTGGGTATACCAGCCACACATCTCTTGTCACTTCTCACCAAGCTGGGGTAGATCAGTTTGGATGATTCCTTGTGCTTGCCACTTCCACCTCTAATGGCCACCTTACCAATGTCATCTCAGTGCTCTGCTCTGCTCTGTACCATCTCCCCTCTTAATATAATATATTCTACAAAGACCTCTTTGCCCATATCCTCTTAAATGGGCTATTGATTCTAGTTAATGGTTGATGATCCTGGATTTGGTAATTAAAGCATGTCCTCAAACTCAAGGCCATAATCTACACACTTGATAGAGGGGTGGGTTGCACACTGGGGCGTGGTCTACCTGCAAGGTGGTGGACAGTTATCAGATTGCTAATATGACTCAGTCAGGAGAGACCAGGAAGAGCTGCAATAACATACACTCTTCATGACTTCTGTGGCTAAAACTCAAGGGACAACCTAGACCTAGTGTCAGATGGGACACTTTCTTATACTGTCCTCATACAGGGATCCAGGTCAAGGAAGACTTCATCCTTCACGATAGGGAAAGCAGAGAAAGAGGAACATGGTAGATTGCACAATGCTTCCTACCCATAGGTGACATATATTATTGTTTTAGTTTGCTTTCTACTCTTTTTGATAAAAAACCATGTCCAAAAACAACCTGAGGAGGAAAGAGTTTATTTGGGTTACTTGCTCTGGTTCCAGTCTATCACTGAGAGAATTGGGACTAAGAACTCAAGCATGAGAAAGGAATAAAACCTACTGAGAACACTACTACTGGCTGGATTCCCCCGGCCTTGCTCAGCTACTTTTCTTATAGAATGCAGGACCACCTGCTCAGAGATAGCACCGCCCACAGCAAACTGGGTACTCTTAAATCACTCATCAGTCAAGAGAATGCTCCCGTGGACTTGCCAATCTGCTGGAGGCAATTACTCAATTGATATTCCCTCTGTCCAGATACATTCTAGGTTTCTGTTGAGTGGACAAAAACTAACTCTCACAGTCACATTGATCATGTTCTAGTGACAGAAAAAAAATCACTGACCCCTAACTCCACAGCAGTAAAGAAATAGGATCAGAAGTATTTAGTAAAAGCTATGCCATGACAATGTAGATTATCCTAGTGTGATTTTAAATGTGCAATGTTTACATTGTCTAAGAATAAAGTGGCTTGTCTATCCCATGCTGCACAGTGCATCTTGACCATGACTCTGTTAGGGTTAGCAAATTCATAACAGCTACCCTTTCTCCTTCTCAGCAGAGTGGGAAGGTGAATACACATGTCCTTTCTGTGAGAATTCAGCACCCACCTAGAGGCTGTCTCTCAGGCCTTGTAGGAACCCTGCCACCCTCAGAGTGTGGCCAGGAAAAGAGAGGTTGGAGGGGGAAGGGCAGGCTCAGGTAACCTGGAGGAGGATAGTGGCTGATGAATCCAACACCCTGTGTCACACATGTGAAACGTCTGTGTCTTTTGTAGTCATTAGTTAGATCCCCACCGTACTGGAGCATCTTCCATTGTATAGTTGGGTTTCTTAATGATAGCCATGGTTGTTTCCATGATGGTCTGGTTATTTTGATTACTTACAAATGCAGTTCCAATCAACCATACAGCTCAACATCTGACTTGTGATCTTCCTCTGTCCTTGCCCCAGCCCAGTGCTCTGTTTCCTGGCTGCTGGGAGGCAATGGAGAGAGCTCCAGTCTGGCCCCAGGCCAATGACTTTTCTGCTTTTTAAGTCTTTGTGATGGAGTCCGGAGGAGGAAAATGAAGAGAAACCATGAGGGTCTCTGAGCAGTGTAGCACGCTCGGTTCATTGTAGTCTGTCTCAGGGTTTCTGTTGCTGGGAAGAGATACCACACCATGGAAACTCTTATAAAGGAAAAACATTTAATTGGGGTAGCTTACAGTTTCAGAAGTTTAGTCCATTACATCCTGAGGAGGCACAGTGGCATGCAAGCAGACATGTTGCTGGAGAAGTAGCTGAGAGTCCTACATCTTGACTCGAAGCAGTCTATCACACTGGCTGTGGCTTGAGCATATATAAGACCTCAAATCCCATCTTCCCAATAACACATTTCTCCAACAAGACCACGCCTCCCAATAGTGCCATTCCTTTGGGGGACCATTTTATTTCAGACCACCACATCGCTACTTCTTCTTCTTCTTTTTTTTTTTTTTAGGTATGTAAGCATTTGCTACTTCTTATCTTAATACTAGCTTTCCTTTCCCATTGTGCCAGATGTCCATATACTAGAGCTCATATGGGGCACATGTCAGGTCCTGGAGTAGGCTTTCCCATTGTGCAGGATGACCTCATATGTATGACCAATTCAGCTTTGGTGTGACCTCTTCCATATTTTCCCACACAAATACACCCCATGTCAGCATTGACCTAGGGTCCCTGCTCCTTGCTTCTGTTTTGCTACTGAGACTGGAGTTGTACCAGGCTCTTCTTCTGGGGTGTCCATTTGCCAGTGGGAATTTCACCCATCCAAACCCTGACAAACACTGGGAATACAGGCTAATCTTCAAACCCTGACAAACACTGGGAATACAGGCTAATCTTCAGCTGCTTCCTGTCTTGGCTCTTTATTTCTTCTCCCCCTACAATGTATAGATGAGGCTGATTACCAAGTCTACTGCATGTGGGTGGTGGTGGTGGTGATGATGGTGGTGGTGGTGATGGTGGTAGGGAGTTCAACTGGGATGTGAGGTGCTGAGCCATGTGGAGAGCTGGTGGTCCTCCTGGGAAGCTCTTAAAGAATTTCTCCCATAGCTCTGGAGAAGACCTGAGGATGTAGATCAAGACGAAGTGGCAACATGACTACTATACTGAGCTCCATTAGGAGTTGTAAGAATATTGGTGGAGAAAGGCTAGAATGAGGTCATTTAAATTACCCACACAGAACTGGGTATCTTACACAACAAGCTATCTGATTGGACTTGCACAACAGCATCTCATCTCCAAATTGAAGAGCCTCAGAGATAACTGCCTAATCAAATCAAGAATGTACCTGTAGGCTAGCTAAGAGTCTCATGGTGACTGTAGCTGCAGTGTCTCAGACACCCCTCAGGAATTTGTGAATGATAAGAAAAAACCCCATAAGCTTAATTCAAGAATGCCTCTGTGCAGTGTGCTATCCAGCACCATTCAGACCTGAACAGTACCTTGCTCTAGCACTATTGGGGATGACTCTCTGTCCTGATTAGTTTTATGTCACAAGCTAGAGTCTTATGAAAAAAGGGAATCTCATTTAACAAAATGCCTCCATAAGATTCAGCATTTCCTTAGTTAGTGATTGATGAGGGAGGACCCACTTAATTGTGGGTGGGGCTAGCCCTAAGCTGTTCATTCTGGGTTTTATGAGAAAGCAGACTGACCAAGCTATGAGAAACAAGCCAGTCAGTAACGCTTTTCCATGACCTCTGCATCAGTTCCTGCCTCCAGGTTCCTGCCCTGTTTGGGTTCCTGTCCTGACTTCCTTCAATGATGAACTACAATGTAGATGTGTAAGCCAAGTAAACCCTTTCCTAGTTAACTTGCTTTGGTCATGGTGTTTCATCCAAGCAATAACACTAATTAGGACACCCTCAAAGACTAGTGGATCAAAATCCTCTCAGTGAACAGATCTTTAGACAGCTACATGTCCACTTTGGCTTGAGTTATTAATATAATTATGAACTCATATTAATAATGGTAAGTGGCTAAGCACTAGGGTCTGGGTGTTTGTCTCTTCCAAAACACATGTTGAAGTACAATCCTCAGAGTTATGTATCAATATTATCTGGAGTAAAGCCTCTGGGAATTGCTTGGAATTAGATGTTTGCAAGTGGTAGAAGCATTCAAGAGTGTGTTAGTGGCCTCATAGGAAGAAGAAAGGCAGGAAGGATAGGTTTGTACTGTTTTACCATGTGATTACTCTGTGCCATAGGACTCTGCATAGTGTTTTCATCAGTGAATTGGCTTCCATCAGTTATGGACCTTTATCTTTGGACTTCCCAGCCTTCATTAATGGAAGACATCTTCTCAAATTTATAAAATATCCAGTCTATGGCATTTAGTAACCGAAATAAAAACAGACTAAAATATGAAGAAATTTGGCAAAGATGTGGAGTGAGGTCCACAGTGTGTACCTGAGAGCATCCATAATGGTCTGTGATCTCAATAATCAGATGGACAACATGAATCATGAACCCTAGTTGGCCTTTTTCTTTAACTTCCAAATTAAATGGCAGCAGAATTGGAGGTTATACTTCTGTCATAATAAAAGAATAAATAGCTACCATGTGTAGTATAGAAGCTGTTCTACTGCCAAACAGTTGTAAAAAGGACAACAATGACATCCAGCTTCCACTGAGGTAGGAGTTAGAAAAAACTTGAGATGTGGTAGAAAGAAATAAGATCAAAAGCCAGAATCTAAAGATTCTAAGGCACCAAAATAATTGACATTGGGTCCAAAAATTTTAGGAAGAATGACTTATCCTCTTTCTGAGTACATAACAAATGAAATGGCATCTATATTCCAAGGAGACATCTTGTACCTCTATTTATTGCAAGATTAGTCACAATATCTAAAATATGGAAATATCCTAATTTCATGTTGTCGAATAAAGAAATATATAAGATTAGTGGACTATCACTGTGATAATTGTCACTTGATGCAACATAGAATTCCTTGGGAAGAGGGAAGAGAATATCTAAATTTTCTACATTGGGTTGTCCTATGTGTGTGTCTGTGAGGGATTGTCTCAGTTATGTCAATAGATAATGGAAAGACCCAGCCCACTGTAGGCATCACTATTCTTTAGGCAGGGGCTCCTAAACTGAACAAAAATGAAGAAACTAGGCTGTAGTGGATATGTTATTACATTATAAATAATTGTCCCACCTGCTAGTTTAATAAAATGCTGATTGGCTGAAGGCAGACAGAAAGAGTGGGCAGTGCTACCAGACTGGGAAAACTCTGGGAACAGGAAGAGCAGAGCAGAGAAACCAGGAGATGCAGAGGAAAGAAGTTGAAATACTGCTGAGAGAAGATACCGAACCACATGGCTGAACAAGATAAGAATCGTGGGTTAGTTTATGAGTAAAGAGTTAGCAAGTTATAAGCCTGGGCCCTAGGTCAATCAGCATAAAATTAATATAAGTGTCTGTGTGATTCTGTGATTCTGTGGGACAGTGGGTCAGAACCTCAGGGCTAGGCCCAAAAGTCTGGACCAGAAACTTACTACTACACTAGGCTGAGCATAAACAAGCAAGAGAGTAAGGAAGCATTATGCACTAATTTCTCTCTGGTCTTAACTTTGGATGGAATAAAGACCAGCTATTTGAAGTTCCTGCCTTGACTTCTCCATGATGATGGACTGCAATCTGGGATTATTATCTAAATTAAACCCTCTTCTCCCCTAAATTGCTTTTTATAAGACTATTTTATTTACAGCAGCAGAAACAAAACAATTCCTCAGCCTTAAAAAGAAGATCTTGCTATGTACAATGTACAGGAACTTAGAGGATATTAGGCTAAGTGAAATAAGCCAAGCACAGTAAGACAAATAGCACACGATCTCATTTATATATAGAATGTTACTGAAAGTGAGATTAATGGGACAGAAAATTCAAAGAGTTCTAAAAGGGGCTGGAGTTAGTGGCATGAAGAAATGCTGGTTAGAGGGGCTGAACGTGCAATTATGGATGCATAGGTTCTGCAGACCTACAGCCTGGCACAATGGCCACTGTTGTATGGAACATAAACTTCAAATTCCCTGAGAGTAGAGCTGAAGCATTCCTATCATATCAAAGACTGTTTATATGACGTGATGTACATAAACATATATTTATATGATATATAAAATACACACATATATAATATTAGCTTGATTGAAATAATTTCATAGTATATACACACAACGATATATGTAGCACATTAATGCTTTATACATATTTTTAATCTATATATTAAACTTTAATAAATGGATAATAAAATTAAAAGAAGGAAGTTTTATATTTATTAGGAAAGGCTAAATTCACTTTTTATAGAGCCAGTTTGAGTCTCTCTGTTATGGTTTGGGCTTTGTATATGACCTATTGCTACCAAAGTGCTTTTTTTTCCTTGGTGAGGACCTCACAAATGCTAGGAAAGTGCTCCTACCACTGAGCTACATGTAGCCCATAAAACTCACAATGAGACTTAACTCCTAACATAACAACAGTGTTGAGGGAGTGCCCAGAGGACCATTAGGAGGTAATCCAGCCCTGGGCGATCTGTCATGAAGGTACTCATGTAGTTCCTGTGGTAGTTTTGAATAAAATGGGTTTTTAGAATGGGAGTCAGTTCTTTGGATCACTCCGTTTCCCACACATGCTTCTTTCTTGCACATACTCACTTGCCCATTTGTTTTTCAGCCATGTTGTGACACATGATAAATCCCTTGGTAAACGCTAAGTAAGTGCCAGAACTGTGGCCTTGAACCAGTAGAAATGTGAGATAAATACTTTTGTATGAAGTATTCAGATACAGGAATTTTATTACAGCAACACAAAACAGCCCTCTGAGTGCCACGTGATGTACTTGCCAGGGTAATTTTCCGGGAATCCTTTTGAGTATCATTGTCCTAGAGGATGTCTTTTTGAACTCCCTCGGTCTGTGGCCAGATGACTCTTCATCTTTAATTACTAATACAAATGATTTTATCACAGTGAAATTTCCCTGGTCTGCCCCTGAGCTTTGCAGGTACAACATCCTAACTAGTTCCTCATTCAGGAAGAATGTGGACAAGGTAGATGGGAAGACATTGTGCCAGGAACAGAGAATTGACCACACATTGGCTTCTCTTGTGCTCCCAATTACCCACTGGCTGCCTTTCTCTGGACTTCTTTCACTGGCTACATTTAGCCTCCTGTAATTCTAGCCTCTTCCCATCCTTTGTTCTGGTATTGTTATAAGAGGTCATGATATTCTGGAACAAGAACTTTGAGCAAAATTTGGAATCAGACCTATGTTTCTGACTGATCCACACTGATGCTGTGCTCCAGGCTAAACCACTCATAACCTGCTTGACAGAAAAGAGTAATATCTACCTCTTATGGCTCTTATCAGACAAAAATGATGTATATTAAAGGCTTTGAAAACTGCATAGACATAGGTCATATTGCTCTTGGACATTAATATTAAAATATCTGTCCTTAATCACAAAGGCATTGTGGCAGGACAATCATTTATTAAAAGATCCTTTTGCAGTTTCAAGAGGTAACAGGAGAGTGACTGCCTGGCTAAGGACCGCATTTCACAATCTCCTTTGTGTGTGAATGAGTAAAAGTGACTAGCTTTTACTAATTGGATGTGAGTGAATGTGGCATTACTTGGGAGCCAAGGCAGTTAAATATATGTACACCACCTCCAATTTACTTCCCATTTGAGATGAATAGAGAAGACATACAGAGACTGGCACTTATAAAATGAAAGAAACCAAGTCCCTGAATTATCATGTGGAAAAAGAAGTTACCTGCTGACTGAGAATGCTTAGGTCATTGCATGAATTGAGAATAAACTTCATTTTCTCTTAAACTACTGAAATGCTGGGATTGATTTATTATGATAGCTATTATGTCCTGAAAATAAATGAGATAAAGAGATAGAAATGTCATGGTTCTTCTGGTACATGCTGTCTGGCAATGTCGCCTTCGTATTGACTGATGTACATACAGTCTGTGGGACCAAGGCACCCTGAAGGGATGCCTGTAGTGATACCAGTTATGACTGTCAGGCTGTTTTGTAGATCACCTTGTGCACCCACCCCATTGTGTTTATGTTCAAAAATCTCAGCATTAATGTTGGAAGTCATTGGCTTTTTTCGGCATCTGTGAACCAAGAGAGGCATTCACTCAATCCAGAGAACTAGGTGCGTCTAGACTCACACTAAGGTACTTCTTCTCCATGGACACCAGCCTCAGCCCTGCTCCACATCCACTAGGATTCATCAATAGATGAACCTCAACCTCTCTCTACAAAGTCCAGAGTCTGGATGATCTACATGTGACCCTAAGCAGGGGAGGGATGAGCACAAATGGAGTTCATGTCCCTGTCTCTCCCATGGAATCAGCTAGAAGGCATTTTCATTTTAAACTAGCAATAAAATAGAATGAGTCTTTAGCTCAGATCTTCCTGCTTATCTATCATCTATGTATGTATGTATCTGCCTACCTACCTATCATTTTCTGGTTATCACTTCCTTGAAGGTCTTAGGTTCTCAAATCTACTTTCTTAGCCCTAGTTTGGCCAGAAATTTAAGCTTAATCAAGGACTAAACTCCACAATGCAAAAAGATAAGTAGTATTTACTTATTCATTTTGGTGGTGGTAGAATTTTCTTTCAATTCCTTTCCTTTCCTTTTGCCTTTAGCACAGACCATCCTTTGCCTTAACTTTTCTTAGATACACAGTTGGGCCACAGCTAACATCCACCCGAATTTTTCCTTCTTGGGCTCCATGCCACAGTCCCATCTGATTCCTTTCAGTCTGTCTTTTCCTGAGTCCTTTCATCAAAGTATATTATCATGTGTTTTGCTTTAAGACACTGTTCTCAGTGAGGTCCTTCTCAGTTCTTCAAGACCAAGTAAGTGTTGGCACCACTGTGTTCTGTGGCCCTGTTTATGCCACACTTGGAGCACCTGTGGCACAGGGGTTTTCTTTAGTTTGTGCCTAATTGTTCCCAAACTTCATAGGCTCTTTGAATCACTTAGCTTTTGGGAGGGGCACTAACACACACATGTAATTCCTACCTCCGCACTTTCTCCAACTTGTCTGGGCCTGGAAAGGGCTTAGTGCATACTTCCCATCCATATACTCTTTGTTTACTTCTTCATATGAGTGTGCACGCTCACACACACACACACACACACACACACACACACACACACACACACTAAGGTAGTCTTGACAAAGGTTTCTGTCTTCTGGAAATGCTCTTCAGGGTATGTGGAATTATTATATCCTCTCAACTGAGAATTTACTCTAGATCCCCAAAGAGAGCTTCCTCAGTTCTGTAGAGTGGAGTGATGAGGCCATGAAATCACACCAGGGCTGTCAACTGAACTGGACCATAGAATGAACCAAACAAAGGAGACCTCTAGGGGGAGGGAGAGGCTCTCCAGTCAGACAGAAGAAGGGCTGGGTGGGAGGCAGAAAGACAATCTTGTTTTTCAGGGTTTTCTGATCTGAGTTCCACGACCCCCCCTCCCCCCATGCATCCCAATGCTTTCCTCTCTGTTTCTAGAACTATTGAATTGGTTTCTGTTTCTCAGAACTCCAAAACACTGTATTAAAATAAATTATTTCTTCTCCTTATTGTGACTTTCCTGTGGTCAAGAACTAGATCTTCATCTTGTCATCAGAGTGTAACTGAGTATATGGAGGGGTTCACTGTAGGAGTGTGATGAGTAATAAACAAATGAGCAGTGATTCTAGTCTACGTGTGGAGCTCTGACTAAATATGGCTTCCTAGCCAAAGTTCTGCCCTGCTCTTCTCTTCTGATACAAAATGCTCAACACAACTCTTATTACCAAGATCTTCCAGCTTCCTTAAGTCTGGGTTGTGACAGGTAGCATTTGCTTGAACTTTTTTTTTCTTAAAATATACTATGTCTATCACATTAACACTTGGTATGACAGGAGATGACACCTTTGATTTAATTGCAGCTGCTTCAGCAGATTCCCAAGGTAGACCCTGGACCATTGATTGAAGAAGCAAGGGGAGAAGCAGACCGTGTGTAGAGACATGTACGTAGACCTTTTACTTTTATTTATTTATTTTTTTTGAACCAACCCAACATTTCCACCGGCAACTGTCAACATAGCTTTAGGACACAAACATTGTTTTTTTATTTTTTTATTTTTTTTCTTAAAAAATGTGTTTAAAATTAAACAGGTGTTGTTTTAATTTCATTTTTCTCTCTTAGAAAATGTATTTATGTTAATGCAGAAAGCCTCAAGACCCGTGGGCAGTTTTGTAGTGTGTGTGTGTGTGTGTGTGTGTGTGTGTGTGTGTGTGTTCAAGCCAGGACTTTTCAAATCCATCAGGAAAAGGTCTGGGAGGCAACGGTGTCAGTGTGTCAGTCCTCATTTGCTCCTTAGGAATGTGATGACCTGGATTCCTGGGGAGTGAAGGGGTATAAGAAATACCCCACAGGCTGGGAAAAGAACTTTCTGAAGTTTAAAAACAAGCAGGAACATGGGGAAATGAGAGATTCCAGTTCCTGTCTTGTGAACATGCTTTCAAAAGTGTCCTGAAGGCCAGGAGAGAAGGAAGGAGGCCTTTGTTCTTTTACAAGGCTTTAAATTCTCACATCACTTTAAGCTATCTCCTCAGCCTTCTGGGTATGGTGCATTAGCTAGAAAGGGTTGGTAATGCTGGCATTCCCCAGAAATCCTGACACTCTGCATGTGATCCACTCCTTTAGAGACCTCCCAGTCTGATACCCCCTTTCTCCCACTTCAGACGCAACCTCCCAAACATTGGAGAGGTGTTTCCCTTTTGTTTCTCCAGCTGCCTTTGGTCAGCATGGAGCCTTTTTATTTCTATTCCCAAGCCTCTACTTGGTGCGTGTCTCTGTGGGAGAGCACACATACAGGTGCTGACACACAACACAGAGAATAGAACAATCTCCACAAAGAAGAGTGTGATTGCTCTGTAGTTTTGGTGTGATGTCAATGCAAGCAGATGAAACTCCTCCTGCACCCTGAGTTGGAGCCAAGGGACAGCTGCGGCTTTGTGAGAGCAGGGATGTGTGTGTCAGCAAGTCCATGCCTCCATCTGGGGCCCAGACTTGGAGTTCCTGCAGGGCCCTTTGCCGCTAACTTCAGGAAGAAAAGACAAGACAGTAAGTGGGAATTGGTAGGAAGATGAAAGAGATCTCAATAACAATTTGATGAAAAGAGCACCCCAAATCAGCCATGCGGAGATGGCTCCTTCTCACACCCGACAGCTGAATGAGGGAACCTTGATGCATGTATCCGGAGGCGGGAAATCCTGCTCCTCAAGGAAGGAGAGTCAAAGGAATAGTCGGGTGGGCGGGGGGGGGGGGAGATACACGAGAGAAAGCTCACGGACATGAGTGGAGGATGGAGTAGAGGTGGATTTGTTGCTGTTGTTGGTTTGTTTTTAATTAAATACTTTGGACAGTGAGTGTCTCCTCCATTCCATTGGGTTTTGACTTTTCTGTGCAGTACCAGGGCCTAGGTCAGGTGATGTTCCTGGGGTTCGGGTCCTGATGCTGCTTCTTCAGGGCTGCTCAACCTGGAAAGGTTGGTGAGGAAGCGCCCTTCTCTTAGGAGAAGTCCTAGGCCTGCCCCATGGAGGTCTTGCTCTTGTGGTTCAGAATCCTTTAATGTAGCAGTAGGCCTCCAGGGTGGCAAAGAGTATGTAGAGGAGCCACAGGCTCACAAAGAGCCATGTAGTGGCAAGCTTGCAGCCACGGGGACCTCCGAGCTCCCCGCCCAGGTGGGGCCGCCGACGGTACAAGAGCACACTGAGGCAGACAAATGCAAAGATAGTGAAAAGTGTGACAGAGAAGGCTAGAGTGCCAGCAGACACATGGAACTCCTGTCCCTGCATGGCCCAGTAGATGGCGGCCACGGACCAGGCCAAGCCAATACCCAGGAAGACGTTGACAGCATTACTGCCTGTGACGTTGCCAATGGAGGCATCTGCATACACATCCTGCAGGGCAGCAGCTTTACTGGCAAATGTATCTGGAAAAGGACAGAGACAAATGGGAGCTGTGGGAGGCTGGGATGTGTAGGGCTTGTCTTTGAGTATCTTTCATAGGCAGATTGGCAGCATGGGCAAAGGAGGCATTTCCAGCTCTGTCACTTAGAGCTTTGGGCATATCCAGTTATGGGTCTGGATTTCCTGTCCCTCATCTATAGGCAAATGAAGCATCCTAAGAGCTATTCCTACCCCAACATTTACTAAGTGAGATTACCATTCCCTGTTGACTATAATTTTAGCAAAGAAGACTCAAGTCACTCCATAACATCTGCCCAGGGAACTTTCACATCTTGGGAAGCAGCTTGAGTAGATGATTGGTTTGAACTGACATGTGTGGTGTGTACTTCCTTAGCCCTGAAAGTGACTGAGCAATGCTCATGCACTTAGGAGAATCAGGATCAAGGTGTCTACACAAGGTCACTTAAGTTAGCTGGAGACTTGACCCTAAAATCCTCATGGGAAGGAGGGCCCTACCCCACCCGTAACACTCTCCCATTCCCAAAGAGCTTTAATGAAAGCCATGATACCAGAGGCTTGGACTATAGCATATTCTTATGAAAGCCCAAGCATTTTCAGGTGTTTTCTGCACCAGTTTCCAGACCTTGGAAATGCCCCAAACTATCTCCCTACCCAGTATATCCTGATGTCTTACTGTTGCCAAATTTCTTGGATCTCCCAGAGAAAGCTTCTTGCCCCAACTTGACTATGACCTTGCAGTTTGGCTCTTAGCCTCCATTATTTTTTCCCACAGTTTAGGCACATCAAGGCCCAGAGAACAGTGAGCACAGGGCATTTAAACTGCAAAGCTCCCGGCATCATCTGATTTCCTATCAACAGATTTATTTCCATAGTATCCAGACTTCTGGCATGACTAGTACACCACTCCCTCCACCTTGGTCCTATACTGGGCCTTTAGAAGGAGGAGTTTCTAGAGTGTGGTATAGATATAGTGTGAAGATTCATTTTGAGTATCAACTTGGTTAGATAGAGAATCACCCAAGGGAACTGGTAGAGCACACCTTTGGGTACATCTGTAATGAAGTTTCCAGAGACTATTAGATCCCAAGGGTTATGACTCAATGGATGGAGGAATCCATTGATGAAATCACAATACAATGGCATTATTAGGAGGTAGTGAAAGGTAGGAGGGACCTATTTGAGAGAAGTAGCTCACTGGGGACATTTCTTGGAGCTTATAGCTTGCTGTGCGCCTTTTAATACATTCTCATTCTCTGGTTTTTGTCTACCATGATGTGGAATACCCTTCTCCATCATGTCACCTTTCCTGCCATGCTGTGACCCCCTGAAACTGTGAGCAAAATCAATCCTTCCTTCTTTAAGCTTTGCTCTTGGGACTTTTGTTACATGCTGAAGAAATTAATAGTTGTAACTGATCTCTAGAAGGATGCTACAAAGCATCTAGAAGGATGCTACAAAGAAAGATTGCCCTTGGTCCACCCTGCAGATTCCTGCCTGGTGAGATTCAGCCCAAGTACTTGAAGTTAGCAAAACATTAGAATTAAGATGCCATGAAAACCCAGATTGAATAAAGTAGGGAGCCTGGCTACAATCACGCTGTTTCTACTACTTAATGCTTGTCATTCAGTCCTGTTTCCATAGGAACTTACCTGACCCAGCTTAGCTGAAGGCTTCATGCTTGACACCTTTACTTCATAGATATCATTAATAATTTTTTAATCATTTGGGTCTAATCTCTTTTGCTAGGTTTTTAGCTGAGGGCTGAGAAAGAAACGTATTTGCCTTGACTCACATAATAGATGTGCAACTAGCAGAACATTGTATCAGACATCATGGAGCTCAGTAAATATTAATCTACTAAATGAGTTGATGGATGCCTACTGCTGTTTGCCTTTGGATATTTAGAAGGAAATAAAGAGCATGTAATTCCTCACACGAAAGGACAAATCTCAACTAAGGCTCTTATGCCTGTTCTGGCAGGAGACATTTTGCCCTCATAGATGACCACAGGATCAGTGGAAGCCAAGAGGGATTGTGGGTATTTCTACAGGGACATTTATAAGCAGGCTAATATTTAATCTCTTCAGATGCTTCCAGAGGCAAATGAAAGAACATTATTATATTCATTAAATCCATTGCTTGTGTCCTATTGATATAATATACAGGCTAAGAAGTTGGATCACGTTCTTGGTCAAGGTACAATATCTTTGGTAGGACTCAGTTTTCCTGTCTAGAAGGTTTTGATGAACAGGGCAGGAATTGAACATGTGAATTGGTTATCACCCACAGTGCCTGTTGCTTCAGATCTGAGATGAGGCAGAGTATAGGGGTCAATCGAACAAAAGGATATTCTGTTTGCAAACTTAAATACCTCTCAGTCTCACCTGGCACAGAGGTGCCGAATGCCACAAAAACAACAGCTGTGACTGAATCCTTGAGCCCAATTGTGCAGCCGAAGTGAGAGGCTAGGTCCCCGATGATGGCGGTGAGCATGCCAATAATGAGGATGGAGACCACAAAGCAGGCCCAGCCATGGCAGTACTCTGTGGGGGGCACACAGGCAAAAAGCACCTTCCAGAAGACTGTCAGGAAGTGCATAACGTAGTCAAAGCAGGAAGGCAGTCTCTCCTCTCCCGATTCATCCTCATCCTCATCCCCTGCTGGAAGGAAGACAAAGAGGCTTGAGACAGGAAGTGAGATCCGATCTTCATCCACACACAAACAAGTCAAGTTCAAGCTACTTTACAGGCCTCCTGGGCCAGAATTGGGGATTCAGCTCTCTCTGAATGGCAAGCGAGGAGCAGGGTGTGGGCACCAGTTAAGTAGTAGGAAAACGGGAAACAAATTGGTCGTGGTCATTGCTAAGTTTGAATGCAGGGTGCTAGGTGAAAATGGGAGAAAGTGGGCAAGATGTGGACTAAATAAAAAGAGAAGATGAGATCAAGAGGCAGAGTGGAAAAATGGGAAGATGGGGGTCCAGTGGGGGTGGGGAAGGAGGTATTTGGTTTTCTAGGCAAAGAAAACAAAATTGGCTATGTGCTTGATCACTTTTCACTGGGTGACAATGGGCTTCCCCTCAGGTTTTCTAATCATAATTCTGCCATTATCCATCCCCAGAAGGATGTCTGCCATTTCAAATCATGGAGGTAGTACCCTTCCTCAGATATCTCATGAAACAGAGCAGGGATGGTCCCTGATCGTCTTTGCTAGGAAATATGGGTACATGTGCCCCACCAGTGGCCAAGAGAGAATGTGCTGAGGTACCTGTGCCCCTTCAAGCATAACTTTAAATGCTTTGGGTTTGAAAAGAACAAAAATCAGGGATCTGGGCTCTAATTCCAATTTTAAGTGAAATAAATCTTAGCTTGCGTTACTTTACTTACAGTTTTTGAACTTTATTTCCCTCCTTTGTGAAGGGAGGTAGACTATGTGGCCTACATTTCTTTTGTTGTCTCTTGAGGGGCACAGTCAGGTCATCAGAAGAGACACCGAGATTGGATGTGAAAGCAGGGAATCAGCAGTCCAAGCCTCTCTTCCTGGCTGTGCTTTTGCTCTGGCTCTGGGACCTTAGGGATACGACCCTGTGAGTTGCTATGACAACAAGATCTCATGGAAAAAAGACAAGGCCAGTAGTGCTTGTCAGTTCAAGAGAACCGTAGTGTTGCTGAGAGATGACACAGGGGTAGTTGGGAGACCCTGTTCATCCTCATTCTAACACATCTGCAGGTATCTGGGACTCCTGCTAAGGCTGGGGACAGTCAGATGGGGTCATCCTGTAAATGTCAAAGAAGTCATCCAGGGTGGACATTTGTCAGGGGATTAATGCAATGCATTTTGCTAACTCCTAATATCCAGTCTCCAAACCAGAATTATTCTCCATTTTACAGAAAAGGAAGAGCGGACTAGTGAAGGAAAAGGAATGGCAGAAAGTAGAATTTTGTGCATGTGCACATTTTGTGCTTTCACTTTTGAGAAAGGCAACAGTAGTTCTTTTTAGGGCTGGAAACACTGAAGATAGAGAGGAAGCTTGGACTTCATCACACAGCAGAGTCAGGATTTGAAGCCCCATGTCACAACTTTTCTCAGCTAACCCATTGAAATATGCAAACATCTCAGACCAGAGCTGGGGAGACCCTACTGAAGAGCTCGCCTTGAAAGTGATTAGCCACTAATGAGGCCATACTCTTCTATCTTGAGGCTTGTCTGCACTCTTTGCAAGGCTGTCTTGAGGGCTCTCTTACCCGAGCTAACGGTGATGGCCTCCATAAACTGGTCCCTCCAGGAATGGGTTCCCACAACCAAGGCCAGGTTTGTCTTCTTGATCAGCTTATCCACTGTACTCTGTCATGGAAAGAAAAGCTTGGAATCATGAGGTTAGAGTTCTCAAAACCAAGAAGGCCTCTCATGTGGCAAAGGAATGGAAAAATATCCTGAATTGCTGAGATTTCTAAAAACTTTTCATGTGGTATTCTTAAACGATATCTTCTTGGGCAATCTCCTTAGTTCTCTTTTCTTTGATTGTGAGTTCTGACACTGGATGTTCAGAGGAATGTAACTAGAGAGGGGTTTTGTGGTCTTTTTGAGACAAGGCCTCTCTTGTAAAACTCTGGTTGTCGTGGAATTCTCTATATAGAGCAGGCTAGCCTCCAATTCACAGAAATATACCTGCTCCAGTCTCATAAGTGCCTGGGATTAAAAGCTTGACTCACCACACCTGGTTTGAAATAACCAGGTGTAGCCATAGAATAAGATGTCAATAAACTTTGCCCTGCAGTAGTGAGTTTTAGTGTCTTTAAAACATATAATTGTAACGATGCATGTAAAGGCTCCCTTCAGTACTTATTTTATATTTTATATCATGTTTTTCTATAATATTCCTAGCATACAAATAACCAGCACTACTTGTTACATGTTACATGGGGAAACTGAGACCTGGGGTGGACATGTGATTTCTTCACTTTCTATTTCACATTCACGTTGGGGAAATTAGAAAAACTCTCATCTCTTCTGCTCCCCACCTTCATTAGCTATTTCATTAGACCTCACTGATGGTCTGACCTTGAACTCATAGGACTCTTCAATGATGACCTCTAGTTTGGGGTGTTCACCCAACACTGGCTTTCCCATCTCTGCTATTCTCTTGGCCTCCTCTTCCTCCATAGTCAGCTTTCTGTCTGTCACCTCTGCAACAAGAGAAAAATCAAACCATCTTTAGCACCTTTTCCATCTTCTAGGACTTTATAACTCAGGGACATGGATGTTGGGTGAAAAGAAAGTAGCTCTCAAGACCAGGACAGGTTATTTCTAATTTCTCTCCTAAGGGTTGAACCCTGTGATAAGACCTCAAACATGCCTGAGATAGACCTGAGATGAGCATTTCTCTTTTTGTTTAATTCCTGAGTAGCAAACCTGACCCAAAGACTTCCTAGTGATTGGTACCAAATGAAGCTCCTGAGCCATTTGGAGAATGGCTTCAGAGCTGAGAAGAAAAGTTATATCTTACGGTCTTTAACTATTTTGAACTGCTGGATCTGGTGGTCCACTATTTCATGTAAGAGTTCTGGAAGATACAGGGATCCAAATGCACCAAAAAGGCACCTGTTTTCAGCATTATTGGCACTGTATCGTCTATGAGAGAGAAAGGGAAATGTTTGCAGAGGTATCTCCATTTTGTTCCAGTGAATGACATCTTCACAATGAGAAACTTGGACAACTTCCAAGAAATGTCATGGTGTTCCAGTGACAGATCTCTTGAGATTCCTATACAAGGCAGAGTCATTTCTTCTGGAATAAAAAAAAACATTCAAAGCAAAAATAAAACAAAGTTCTCTCTTTATTTGCATTTTCCGAGTCTCTCTGCATCTTGCATCATTTACCAATGATCTCTTCTCATGCTGAACAGTTAAACAGCTTTTTCACGTCAGCTGGTGAGTCCATGCTCCAGCCCCTTTACCATGAAGGCATGTTTTCTGGATTAGAGTGAAATAGAGATTGAATCTTTTTATTCCCCCTTGATTAGAAAATCGCTCTTGGCAGCCTGTTTCTTTCAGAGCTCATTTAAACATCTTCCCATCCAAGTCTACATCTCACATGCAATTAGTTCTTTTATTCAGCTCCTTAATTGTTTTTATTCCACTCAGCAAACCTCCCATGGAAATCCTCTAGTCCTTGGATAATCCCAAGGACAAAATGGGTCAGAGGCCAAGGAAGTCTTTTTTTTTTTTATTTCTGTAGCGGAGGAATCGGTGAAACAAAGAGGTAGCAAAAGTTGTTCTTAAGGTTGCAATAAAAACGATTCACAGAAAAGACTATAAAGGGTGGGTTTTACTAAGTAGAGAGACTTATTTATATAAAGATTTCCTTAGTTAACCTGAATGAGGGCAGTGTAGGCGCCAGTGTCTCAGTTTGCTGTGTCTCTACAACCAATGAGTGAGAAGATGATCCCAACACTATGTGGGAGCTGTCCGCGGTACTACAATTTCTGTAGTAGGTTTTTGAAGACTCAGGTCTTTCTCTTTTCTTTTCCTTTCTTTCTTTTTCTTTTTTTGCTGTTACATTTGTGCTGTGACACTTTTTCACACACATGTGATGCATCCTAATTGCTCTGTACCACTCCTTCATCTCTACCACGCCTGTCAAGCCTCTTTCAACCTTACAAGTCCCCTTTCCATATTCATACATTTGAGTTTTATTTTAAGACCCAGTGAGTGTATTTGGGGCCATCTGCATAAGGGTGGGTTTGAAACCCTCTACTAGAGATGTGTGGATTTACCAGTTGTTATTTGACTGATGTCGGTCACTCTCTAGTTCCAAGAATCTATTGTGGTCCCTGGAGTTGCAGGATGGGCGGGTCCTCTTGAGTACCTTTCCTTTCTGTGGTTGGCTATTAACAGGTCCAATTTTTGTGCAGGCTCAGTGCAGGTGAGAGCAGTTGAAGTGAATTCATGATTAGAATAGCTGTACTGTGTCCAGGGGATGGCATTCTGCAGCCTCTGTCTCTTGCATTCTTTCAGCTCCTCTTCCACAGTATTCTCTGAGCCTTAGAGGGGTGTTATACGTGCCTCAACAATCAATTATTCTCTGTCTTTCTCTATATTTCCAAGCTGAATGATATCTTCTAGCAGCTACCCAACACTGATGTCATCTTATATGGGTCTCTGATGAGTTTATTCTGAATGCAAATCTGGGAATCTGAATGTGTTGGGTGTATTTACAAGGACACCAACCCTGGAAACTGAACCACAAAGCAATCCAGGGGAGAAGCCCTTAGAAAAAAACAGACTCTTTAAAGAACTGGTGGCTTTTCTTCTTTTTTTGGCTTTGGCATCATGCAACACTGCTCATCCCAGCAGTGACAGTATTATTCTCCTCCTCCCTCCCCAGTTCCCTCATGTCACACTTTACATGTGCCACAAGAACCTTATACCAATATAATGAGCTCTCTAGTGACACATAAATGTACCTGTCTCACCTCTTGTCTGGCCATCAATCTAGCACTATATCCACCTGGCATATTATTGATCCACCTGCTGACCTGTCCACCCCTGCAGTGACAGTCACTTTTTCTATCTAGCCTTCTGCAAAAATCCCTTTGACAAATAACCAATCCTCCATCATCAAGTCACCCAGAGTCCCACAGAAGCACGCTGTATATTTGTTAACTGACTCACACAGCTATCTATAAACCTTGGCTTAATGTCTTGGTAATAATCCCCCTCCATTTTCTAATTTTAATATAATGGTCATAACTTTACATTCAAGTTAATTTCTTCAAGCCCCGAACTTAAAAGACAAATGATAATGATTCTAGTTGCTCTCCAGAATTTCAGGTGAAAAGAATAAAGGAGAGGTGATCTTGATAGGCAGGCTGACTAAACAATCTCTCGTTTTTAGGAATAGAAAGGGAGAGAGGTATAGAAGGATTTAGAATATAAATAAGATGAAGATTGGACAAATATGGGCAGAACAAAGAGCTTTCCAGGACAGACAGGAATAGACTGTGAATGCTCTGCAGACATCCTCACAAAGAAGCAGTGGTCTGGCCAGGGCTCTCTCTCTACGGCCCTTGAGCTTGGTGGAATAGCCCAGGATGAACACACTTACTTTCTGTCACCACTAGGCACTGTTAATCATATTGGCCTGACCTCTCAGGAAGATCAAAATCAAAATTTAAGACTTCCAGTGGATTTAAAGCCTAAACAAGGGTTCCTGAATCAGAGGTTTACAGATAGATATAGCACATTCTCTCTGTATTTTATATTTCTATGACTGTTTAAAATCTTGTTAAAAGTATAATAAAACTTAAGCCAAATACTAATATGTGTTTTAGGCAGTGAGGGTGAGAACTGGAACAAAGAAACTTGAATATATCCATGTGAGGTAGTATGGGCAGAGGGAAAAAGAAAGAGCAACAAACACCCAGGAGGAGAGTGCAGAGCCTAGAGCTGGGACTAGTCCTTATCCTGTTGGCATAAAAATAAGCAAGGAGAGGAAGAGGCTGTAACAATGTTTTCACAAAAGAAAAGCTTATAAACCATGAGCAACTTTTGCCTAAGGTTCCAAGGAGGCAAATGACTGCCTCTTCTTTAGCCCAAGAGTTGGCCTATAGGTGACATTGTACTCTGTAAGATCTTTGCCTCTTAAATGGCCTTATTGTGTGTGTGTGTGTGTGTGTGTGTGTATGTTCAAAGAACAGATGAAATGTAAGATATTTTTTAAAAACATATTGAAACTGTCTTGTGGAGCTTACTCCATTTGCATTAAATACAGTACTGCCAGACATGGAGGGCTGCTTTCCTTTCTGGTCCTGAGGTTGGATGCTGTTTCTGACAGACTTCCACTCATACCAGAATACTTTCAAAGTAGTTCGATGAAATTAGAGGATCTAAATTCTGAATGAAAATTGTGCCAAAATAAAATCTATAAATGTCTTTCTTATCCAGAGCCCTGTTCCCACGTACAGCTTTACTATTTGGAGCATATGTAACTTTAAGGATAAATGACAAATGAGTCCAAACCTAGCAATTAAGATCTCATCTGTAATGAGTTATAAGGTCTCCCGGATCAGCAAAAGTCTGTATTTTTTTCTTTAAACAAACTGCCTGTTCTGTTCTCAGCAGCTCTTAGTTGCTTTTCCCTGGGAGCCTGGAGTCAATCTTTCCTTTTGAGTTCTATGTCAGTCCTATTGGAGATTCTGGTCTTAATTTTTAACCTCTCCTCTCCAACAACATGAGAGGCAGATGAACTGAGATGCAGAACAATCTATGACCTACTGTCTTCTTGGCAAGTTTTATTTTAACAACTAATTATGCATTATTCCACATTCACCGATGAAAATAATGCTGACGGAATTATCTACTTTCCCACAATTTCTTTATGTGAGGATTCTCTCAGCCACTGGGAGAATCTGTTGGGTTATCTTGACCCTGTAGTCCCTGTTAAGTGGTGTAATGGACATTGATCTTAAACCACGTAAGGCACTGGAAAGAATAGAAAAGATAGGAAAGACAGACAGCTCTTACCTGGAGATAACAGGAGCGCTGTTTGCAAATGGATATCAGGGAAGGGGGAGAGAGAAAAGGAAAGAACATTAAGATCCCATCTTGAAAGTGTCCCCAGGCTTTGTGGTTCCTGGCAGCGTAAGGAAGGCTGTGGTCTTAGTAAGTGAGAGGTCAGAACACATGCAAACAGCAGCATTTGAACATGCGCAGCAAGAGCAGCAGCAAGAGGTGTAAGAAGCTGGAAGGACAGCTGAGCAGCTATAAGGAAACCACCCCCAGGCCTTCTTTGAAAATCTGAGTGCTAAGGATGAAGGTATGAGGATGAGAGGACCAAGTGGGTGAAAAAGACACTTAGGTGATCACTATGGCTCTGTCTAGTTATCATCCACACTGTGTATGGCTTGCAACCCTGCCAGAGTAGCTAGCCTGTTGATGGCAAGTAGAGCATAGGGCTCCAAGGTGCACTCCAGAGAGCAGTATGCAAGAGCAGGATGGTGTTACCTTCTGCTATGTCTAACCCTAGCCTTGCAATCAGATCATGCTCTACCATAAGGTTTGCACAGTACAAATGGTATCTCAGCTACCATTATGGCCAGAGCTTTGATCTTCTCTAAAAGAATGATATAATGTAAAGGTGAATTCTCTAGACTCTGGTCCCCAGATGATCTATAGCAGTATCTTGGAGATCAGATCCATGGACTCCTATTTTGTAGCCCCTGTCTAGTATTGCTCCTGCACTTAGTAATGTTTAATAAAGGCTTGTTGTTTACTGTTTTGGCAACTGAAAAGTGTAGGTGAACTCTGGGTTTCTGGTACTCTAGAGCAGAGGAACTGCCAGACCAAAATGTGTATGAAAAATGGGAGATGATAATTGTAAGATCTCTACATGACCCGTGGAACAGAGTAAAATAAAAACATACACAACACAGGATGTCTCTAGCTTCTTTTTGCTAAACTTTTGAAAACCAGATAGATTCTTCCAATGAGTGAGAGGCTTATCACATAGGATAAGAGCTTAGTTGATGCTAAACTCTCTTGGACCTCAAAATGCACAAATTAAAAAGAAATTCTTGTGAATTTCATGTCACATTTTCATCCTGATTGTATACACCTTGTTGCTTGGCTCTTGATCTGGAATTATCTGGCTGTCTACTACTGGTAGAGACTGTCAAGGAAGGAGACTGTGAGTGTATATGTTGGGGTATCTGCAAATTGTTTCTTCTAGCAATCTCAGGGGATACCTCTCATGCCTGAGACCCATAACTCTACATTCACAGCCACTGAAGATATGTGTGGACTCAGAATCTACATGGTATGTAAGTAGCTGAGCAACAGTTGACATTCCTATTTGTTTTCATTTAGACCATGAAGTTAGCCGGTGGATATTCTTATTATACTAACATGGGCAGCAAGGTAGGTAGCTTATTTTGCTCCTTTCCTGGGTCTACAGGAAGAACACTTTAGGCTCTAGTTGAGATGAAAGCTGAAGATCCCAAAACATCAGTGATCCAGGCAAGCCATACATTCTCTACTTCTTGTCTTTGTAAATCTGAGGTTCATTACTGAGGAATAACAATGTATCCATGAGATCCACGGAGGTCAACTTTGAGTAGCTGACTACCACCAGGGTGTTTTCCTTGCTTTCCTTTGCATTGATCCTCCGGCATCAGGTGAGAGTTATTTATTCTTCCTCAGATCCCCCAGAAACAATCAGTAAAGAAGATAACACAGGAAACATCAGAGGAGGGGGCAAGTTGACAAAATGTGTCCCTGAATGTGGAAGGAAGAGGGAGAAAGAGATCCCACTATTGGGTAGTACTTCCCTTTCCCACTGGAGACTTCCTATGGTCAGGCACTGACCCGATAGCCCTCACAAGGAAGCGGCTTATCTTTGCTCACAGAAGCCCACTAACACTCTGCAGCTTACTCCACACCAGGGCAATTATGTTTCCTCTCATTCTCTCTTTCTTTCTTCTACCACAGATCATGCAGGACTTTTAATATCATCTACAAAGGCTGTTGTGTTTGCTCAGAGTAGAGTCTCCTATTTCAAGTCCAGTCATATTTTTTAAAAAAATTCTATTGTCATTTTGACCATGCACAGATGATGCCACCCTGAATTCTCTCCTAGGCAGTGGTGATAATGAAAAGCAATTTTCACTGTACTGTCTCTCATCTTGAAAACCAGAATGGATTTTCATTTGACTCTGGATCTAAACAATTGAGTTTTTTAACCTTTCACCTCATGGTCTGATACCAATATCAGGGGAAAACTGAAGAAACTGAATATAAATTCCCCAGAGTCTAGGGTCTAGCGTGCAGGGCAGGAAGCTGAGAAACCCATATATTTCTTACTGATAACTTCCATCTTGGCACCTTGATCTTTGGGACAATATGGGGCAGACCACACAAATAGTTTTCTGAAATCTTTGTCTCCTTACCTTCCCCAGGACTAGGCTTCAAGAGGATTTATCTAGAATCTTCTTGGTTAAATAATTCAGTGCCAAAAGGTAACCTCAAATGGGGAGCAGCCACAGCTGTTTACATTCAGACAGGTCTATCAAAGAGCACAGGCTTGTCTCAGGATGCTTTCTGAACTACTATTTAGTAGGGGACTCAGGGGAACACAGAAAATAGCTGTTCTAATGGCAAAATGAAAGTGTGGGTGGCCTTCTAATCTCCTTCTCCTGCCCGGAGCCTCTGCCTTCCTTTCAGATGCTCTGTTCCGTCCAGAGAGCCGCTTCCATCTTCCCCTTGGTGAAACTGGTCTACACGGGCCTCAAGTATCTTCTGTTTCCATCCAGGCATCAATATGTGTGGCCAGTGCACAATGAGGATGTGATGGGAATGAGGTAAAACAGGCTCTGAGATAATTTCTGTGACTATTCTGTAAAGTAGGAGCTGGAAGATGGGCTGAGCTGGTGTAAGAGATAGTAGGATGAGATTCTCTTTCTTCTGGCATGTTCTAGTGGTGAGGCTGGTAAGAATATCTTATTCAGTGGGCAATGGAAGGTTGAGCTTGCTTTGCCCTTTGAATCCATTGAAACCAGTGCTGGCTCATAACTGGCAAATTCTGCAGACAGTTCCAATGGGTAATGATAATTGGCCGTCAGGTTTGAGAAGACCTATAGGCATGCCTTGAAAGTTGCCATCATTGGCCTCACTCTCTCAGATCTGTAGCTTCTGCTGTGGAATGTGAAACCAATGGAGAATCACCAGTCTTCTAGATCAACAGATGTCCTTGAATTCCATACCTATTCCTCCAACATTTGCAAAGTGGTAGTGTCTGAGCATGCTCATTAAGTGAAGAGAGCTTTCCTTCCACATTCCCTGGTTGCAATGATGCCAGTGTCAGTCTCCTAAGGATGAGTCTTTGGCTGGGATGTTGAGATTCATGTTCTGAGAAAATGAGGAAAGACACTGCTTCTCTAGTTGGAGATGAGAAGTACTTTGAGGTCTGAGCATTACATTACTTTTACTTGCAGATGCTTGGCAAAGGCAGGCATCCATGAGCTGTCCACTGGTGGTCTTTAGTGTCTCAGTGATCCAAACCACTTAGAGTTGTTTCTTTGATAATAATAAATAAATAAATACCCTAGACTTACCCAAAATCTGTTCTTTTCTAAGGCCCATGGGTTCAGGAAACAGTGGAACTTAAAATGACTTCCTTTCCTTTACATATTTTCAATTTTCTGTTTTTATTATCCCAAAGTAGCCCACATATGGTACCTTACTTTGGTCTATCAAAAAGGTAGGATGGAGTGGATGAGATGTCAAAGGGAGAAAGGAGAGCTTGGGATTCCATATTGCAGGGCTACTTCAGAAAATCAGCTCTCTGGGAGAGCTCTCAGAGACCATGGCCAACTGATATACCTCCCCATGCCATGGTCTACTTAACTGAGAATAGCCAGATAATGCACTTACCTCCAGGAAGAGCAGAGAGCCCTGTGGGCTACTCTGCAAGTGAATAGCCTGCCAAGCATTCAATAGAGGTTGAGGAATGTGCAGAAAATGGTCATAGCATTATGGCAACATGGATCCCACCCTTCCTCCAATCCCCCCCCCACTGTCAATCCCAGCTAGACTGAGAGGTGGCAAGGAAGAGGCACAAGCATGCAACACATTTCATTCCGTTTTTTTTCTTCTCCTCCCCACCCACCAAGGAGTTTTCATATTGACAAGCTATAGTATGGGGGCAGAGACTAGGGGAAAGGGCAAGGAGTAGTAATAATTGGATACTGGGTAATCATAGCACAACACAGAAATAACTCATTGAGCAGTGAGGAGTTGAGGCTGCGGTACTGCCGGAGGTGGGAAAGGAGGGATATGGAGTTAACTACAGCTAAGAAGGCAGAGATGATACCGAAACAGGGTGGGAGTGAGAATACAGGAGGAAAATAATAAAAACTTTGTCAAAAGGAGAAGAAGGGGAAGGGGAAAGGTGGGGGCGAAAATAGAATGACTTTTTCTTTTTTTTATTGTTTCCTTGTTTGTTTCAATTTCTTTCTTTTTTTTCTTTGCCTTTTCTTGGTTGTCATTTTTTTGATTTTAAAGAATCTCACACCTGATATTCCACGTTCCATCCATTTCGGTTCACCAAGGGCAATGAAGAAATTCTCTTGCCTCTCGTATTCCTCCTCATCTACTATTTTAACCCTTATGGTTTTCCTGTAGGGACAACAAGAGAGAGAGTGTGTCGACTAGGTGGGAAGGTTGCTGGTTCACCTGGAGCACAGCCTTTCATAATCATTCCCGTCACTTTTGGGACATGCAGCCCGGCCTGCCCTGGCGGCCTTAGACAGGACGATGGTGGATTGTGCCGTCTTATTAAAAAAATGCTCTTAGCTTTGCTTTGTCTCCTCGGTCATAGTTGTTCTTATAGGTGAGTGGAAATGGGAACCAGGAGGACACGGACAGTGGGCAAAGGAGGTCAAGAAGGAGGGAGGGGGAGAGAGATTGGGGTCATGGTGGGGAGGAGGCATTGTAGATCCTGCCAGTGGTTAGTAGGAGGTAAGTCAGGCAGCACATTCCATTGGTGTCACATGGTAACAGTGGCCCTTCTTTAGGCATCAAGAAAATGACCTGCCTGCTGGGAAGGACCCAGAACCCTTTCACAATGAACAATGCATCTGCAGAACCTAAGACTCCTGCCCCTTCTTTTGCCTCATTAAGAAAAATTTTAAAGTGCTTGTGAAGAGGAAGTCTAGAGAGAGGCTGAGAGAAAGGAGGTAGGAAGGAAGGGTTCTATTAACTTTCTCATTTTTTTTTTTATCTTCTAGGGAGGTTCAGGGGATCAAAATAAGTGTTAGCTTCAATATGATACAGGAGTCCCTTACTCCCTGTCACAGAGGGATGCTGTGCCACAAGGTTGACCTTCTAAATGCCAATTAACCTAGGTTGGGGAGATTGCAGTCTATTTCTGAGTGTCAACACAGTGGAGTGTTAGTTACAGATAAAAGCAAGCTTTATTATTGTTGTTTTTGTTTTTGAAAGATACTCCACTCCAAATATTCATTTGAAGTGGTTATAGAGAGGTTACATTGGGGATCTGGATTTTCATGTTTGTCTACTCTTGGAACTTCATAGAGCCACAGTGGTGGCTTGAAGGTCCAGGTAGAGATCTAGCTGGAATTGTTATTCTCTGAGGTTTATTTGGGGCAGGGAAGACATTGGGACCCAATTCCCTCAAAGGAAAAAGAGAATGAATGAGAACTTAAATGTCCCCAGGTCCTCTGATGTTTCTTTGACATTCTGAAGACATTCTTCACTTTGATACCAATAAAGCGCAAGCAGTGCTGAGTGTGTATGTGTGTGTGTGTGTGTGTGTGTGTGTGTGTGTGTGTGTGTGTGTGTCTTAAGACTCTTTTTCATAGTTTGTAGGTCAGAGATTCTGTCTATAAGACTTGAGACTATTTCGCTACCACAGGGACTCTTGCATGAGATTGAAATGAACTTGTCTTAGAGAGACATGATGATTTGGTCAAGGAATACTGACCCCCTAACTCAGCAGTTCCAGAGTACAACTTATCTTAGGAAGGACTGTCTGACTTCTTCTTGTAGGTCAGAGCTATACAAGGTCATTCAGATATAAAGCATGGCTCTGTCTATTCTGAAAGGTCTCATGGGCTTCCAGGAAAAGCTTCCCCTTAGGTCAGAATTCTCTTTACTATTCCCTTTGCCTCCACATCTAGCTTTCCTTAATAGGGAGAGTAGAATATGGTTAGAAGGCCTTTGATGGAGCCCTGAACTTCAAGCTCAGTCAAGGTCGGGGAGAGAAAAAAAAAGCTTTGATGGTAGATAAGATGGCCCAAATGGCTCTTTGTAGAAGGGGCAGGGGGGAAGGGGTGACATGAAGTACCAAATATATTGGTTCTCAACTTCCTGGGACATAAGCTCAGGCTTGAGAATAATTTTACTTGTGGACATCTATGCTGAGAGTCTACTTCTCATGATTCCTCTTTGTAAACCTACCTGTTCTTATTGCTTTCATATTATATCACAGAGAGCTTCATTGATCATATTCTCAGAGTATGGACTCTCTCTCTCTCTCTTTCTCTCTCTCTCTCTTCTACTCACCCATATTCATTTTGCCACCTCAGAAAAATTGTCATTTGTTTCTGAAGACCTCTCTATGGATACCATGTGACAGGTTGGCAGGTGTTAGGACCAAAAAGTAAAAAGAGCAATAGAGGAAGGAAACAGGAAGGCAGAAGGCAAGAGGAAGAGAAGGAAATGGATTGGAGAGAGGAAGAAAAGGAGGAGAAAAGACTGCTACTGTTAGTGTGGAGGGCAGGGTACTACACCTTTCTGAACACTCATATCCACCATGCGGGGGCCCATCATCTCAATGAAGTAATTCTTGTTTTTCTCATACGCCTCATCATCAATTACCTTGATGTGAATTGTTTTGCTGTGGATGGAAAAATAAAGGATCATAAGCAAGGAGCAGAATCGAGGCAAGGTAGCTGGAGAAGAAACAGGAAGAGAGAGACCCAGAAAAGTCCAAGTGTCCCCCAATTCCATGAGTGCATGGAGGGAGGTGGTTGTCCTGGTCCCTCCAGCCTCAGTGAGTCCACTCAGGTCTCATGTGGCTGCATGTTATAATCACCATACTTGTAGACTGGAGAAAGACTGGGCTTTATAGACAAAGATTACAAGTTTTAATCGCAGAAATGCTATGTGATCTTGAATAAATAATTTAACCAATATACAAACAAGGCAAATAAGGTTTACATAGTATCAGGGATTATGCATTGTCCCCTTTATCCATTAGGACTATGTTCCAAGATCCCAGTGAATATATGAAACCACAGAGAGTACTGAATCTCAGACATACTACCCGTGCATATCCATAATGCAAGTTAGTTTATAAATTAGGCACACTATGAGATTAACAACTAGTGATAAAACAGAAGAATTATAACATTACCAGTGGGTGTGGTAGCACATACTTGTAACCCAAGTACTCAGAGGCTGAGGAAGGAGGAGTTTGGGGCCAGCCTGGACAACATAGTGAGTCTGAGGGTAACCTGGACTACAAAGCTAATTCCCTACCTCAAAACTAAACCAAAACAAACATACTCACAATGCACTATCATGAAAGCCATTTAAAATTTACAAATGGTTCATTTCTGAAGTTTCCCCTTTAGTATTTTCAGACAGTGGTCTGCCATAGGTAACAGAAATTGTCTTGCTCCCACACTTTAAAATTTAAAACCATTAACGCCCATGCATTGTATCTCGTAGTGAGCTTCACTGTGACATTTTTAGAGATACATATACCATGCTTGCTAGCATGCCGTCCTCACAGCTCCTGTCTCAGCTTCTCCTTGTTCCCCACAGTTCCTCTGAACTGATGGAAGGCTACTGAATACTTAAGATTGCACTCATAGGTTAGCTTATAAGGTTGTTCTTTACCTCTTTGCTTTTGGAACAAGGAAGATTTTACTTTACTTTTTTTTTTTACTTCTAGAACCAACTGATAGTGATTGAAAAATGCTTATTTTATACAAAGAACAGAAAGAGATGAATAGGCCTGTGAAAACCCTGCCCAGAATAGTAGACGTTCTCTACCTTTTGTGTGGTGGTGGAGATGACAGGGAGCCCGGAGTACTGCTTGGTTTGTCTCATACATTGTCTAACTCACAGTGCCTGGGAAATGCTGCAGCGTGGGGATGGGAGGGCAGGCTACCTAACTCTGGAGCTGTCTGAGTTGGGATCGGTGTCTGAGTTCTACAGAGATCCTTTGGCCAATACCAACCCCAAATACTCCCACATAGCTTTGTGCATGAAAAAGTGTTACTGTGTAGAATGAACGTGTAGGTGACTATTTTGTGTCCTCTACCTATCCATCCTGCTGCTTCTCCTTTCTGCAGTTATTTTAAAGAGAAGACAAGCCTATGCCTCCACGATGTTGCTTCTGATGGGGCATATCAGGATCAGGCCCAGTCCACATATATCACCTCCATTGGAGGGCATGGGGCTCTGCTGCTTTTGTGGCATAGAACTGCATGTCTCTGCAGGACCCTGGTCTGATCCCCTCAGCAGTCCACTTCCAGACATGCCTCTAAGGTTGGCCTTTGCAGAGGAAACAGGTCTTCTGTTCCGATCTTTCTTTCTTTTTCAATGAAGCACAGCTATCTTTACAGTCAAACTCGGCACAAGATCTTTATTCTCTGAAACCTCTCCAAGTCAACCATAAGAGTTTGCTTTAGTGTTTATGGGTTTTTTGCTGACCTCACTTACTGGGTCCATCCCTCCTGAAGTGATCGTAACAGTTGTAGATCTTGCCCTGGACCACACCACTAATTGCTTATGAAATGACACTATAAGCCTTGATGACCTCTATACCCACTGCAGTTCACAAAACCCTGATAGCTACCATGGGGAGCAATGACCTTGCAGCCTGTGAAAACCCACAGCACTTTGGCTTTCCTTCTTCCATGAACTGATAGCCTGGGTTGAAATCTCTCCCCCATCCTCACCATGTGGGTAGCCTTGGGTGACTTGATAAAGTCCTCAAAATGTAACTTGCTTCAAGTGTGAAGTCTCAAGTGTGAAATGGCACACCAGTGTTTGCTCTGTAGTTTCACCTGAGTAATAAGGAAGCACCTGGAGAGAAGTAAGTTCTCTGCTTAGGGTTTAACAAATAGGTACCATTATTATTAATAAGCATAACAACAACCTCAGTTTGAGAGTCACATGTAAGGGGATCTTTTCATCTCCAGTATTTAAGTCAGAAGATAAGGAGGAATCAATAAATAGTACTTTCTGAAAATAGAAGTCAAGTCAAGAAAGGGCTGAATAAATAGGTTCCTAAATGGATTATAACAGGGGCTTGGAGTTCTAGGAAGCTACAGGGAATACTCACATTCTCTCAAAATCTGGCCTCTGCCACCATCACTGACTAGTTCGGGGCTGGATGGAACCTGTTATACAACCTGGCTTGTGTTCCTTTTGGTTTCTAGTGGGCAGATGAACAGGAAAAGAGACTCCATGGCCATTGTAGTAGAAGAAAAGAGAAAAGAAGACAGGTGTTGAGTAGCAGAAGAGGAAATGAAACTAGCTGGCGGGGTGGGGGTGGGGGAACCAGCCGGAGGGTGGGCTGAGTGAAGGAGGCAGGGTGTGGGGTTCCCTCACTGAGCTCATTCCTGGGAAAGACATCACATCTGTTCTCACTGAAGGTGTTACCCTGCCTGGAGGTTGGAGAGATCCCTCACAGTTCCCCCAAACTGACAACGTTTTCATTTCTGTCCCCTACACAAGTGAGAAGACTGAACGTTAACTAGGAGTTACTTTTCCAAACTTGTTTCCCCGGCTTCAGTCGGTGCCGCGATCATCTACCACTGGGCTGGGGCGCTGAACCTGGAGTTAGCCCTCTCCCCTCACCTCCTGCTCCAAACTCCTTGACCGCCACTTTTCCTTCTGCTAACAAGATCAGGACACCACGACCTGTCCCTTGGGCTGCTGCAGCCTCTGAAGAGACTCTCCACTCCTTGGTTCTGCTTGGTCTCTCTTCAATTTCTTTCCCACATTGCAGCCAGAGTGACAGGTTTCAAAGGCAGGAGAGCCAAATATGGCAGCACACATTTGTAATCCAAGCACTCCAGAGATGAAAGGAGAATTGCAAGTTTGAGACCAGGCTGGCCTATATAATTATATAGGCTGCCCAGTGAGATCCTGACTCAAACACAAAGTCCAGATCCTAACATACCCCCTGCAGTCGGAATAAACATAATTCTAGTGTTCTAGAGGAGCATCTCCTTCCAGCTGCCCTGAACTTCAGATCTCACTCATCACAAGAGAGCCGTGCACTGCGCCCAGGCACTGTGGCCCATCTGTTCCTCCAAATCAGTTGTTTTCCAGTCAGGGTAAGTTTCTCATATTCCTCATCAAGCTCTTCACCTATATCTGGACTTAGCTTCATCTGTTGGATTTTCTTGTCTGTCTTACCTCCCTAGAGAAGCCTTCCATAACCACCTCTGTCCCTAGAAATCTCCTCCCTCCACAGATTGCATTCGATTCCATTGCACGGTGGTGTGATGTTCACGGCTTGAAGTTAGGCTCTTAGTTACTGTTTCCTGTTGGTCCCACTTGAGTGTAAACTCAGTGAGAGCAGGGACTGAATATGTCCATATGAGACTTTGGTTCCTGCCTGGCACATGCCCAGCATGCAAGAAACCCCCAGAAAGATCTTGTAGAGTGATGGCTAGTGAGTCAGTTGCTACTACACCTGGAATCTCAGGTCTTTCTGCTATAAAAACATGTGACAAAGGACCAAAAAAAAAATTGGAGGTTACTGTGACAGCATGCCTCAGGATTCTGAGGAGGCCAATGTCACCCAACTGGAAACTTCAGCTTTATTTAACCTTCTCCATGTGTCCACTTTAGAGAAGATACTGTCCACAACCAACATGGAAGCCATTAACTCCGGTGAGGAGTTCATAATGCTTCATTCTGTGTTTCCAGTTTTTCCTTCCAGCTCAGTGAATGTTTATGAATGGACACAGCTTCCTGGAGAGCCAGCGATGCCATTGAAGGCTACAGGGCCAGCACCTGCCTTTCCTTCTAGCCTTCTGCTGAGAGGCGCCAGAATGTGTGGCGTTCCTAGCTCGGGACCTGGCTGTGCCTCCTGGAGATGAATCTCCTGGGAGATCTCCCAAAAACCCCAGAGGGATTAGAAAACCATTCCCCAGGCCAGGCTGGCCTCTCGGAACATTGCTTTGCATGGAGGGCACCCAATCCAAATGGGTGTCTCAGCTTCATTCCTTTTTGACTGCTGAGTTCCCTTAGACGAAAGGGGCAGAAATGTCATTTGTTAGCTGGATGAGTGAGTGGTACATTAGAGGACCACCCTGAGAGGGAATCGCCCCTTCTGGAAAGTGATCTCTGCAAAGGTCATGTCCAGTACCTCTCAAAGCAGAACCCAGTGTCTATAGCAAAGAACACAACCCAGTGTCAGCTCTGTATTTACAGACCTGTTAGAGTTCTTTCTATTCCACATTTGCTCCAATCAGCCCAAGGGAGTGGGGTTTCAGGGAGACAGGAAGATGCACGGCTCCAATTCCCTCCTTCTATGTCAAGAAGAGAAGGGAGGAACCAGCAGTGGTCTAGAAATAGATTGCTGCTGTGCCCTGAAATTGATAAATCCCCTTCTTGGAAAGGCAAGGGGAATAATCTATAAAATAATTTATTTAACAGTGTGTCTGCTCCCGGCGCTGTAGACAGAAAATGGCTGGTTTTCTGATTCACGGCTTTAGAAATGTTGGGTCTTTTTCTGGCTCTCTTTCTCCTGTGAGAATCACATTTTAAAGCATGATTTTGATCCAAGCAGGAAAGCATTTTTTATTGTATAGACATAAAACTTCAGACCCAGGGGCAAACCTTCTAATAATTAGGAAGAGAGAGCTGCCGGCTTGGTCGGACCTGGGTCAGGCTCAGTCAAAGCTCTTCCCTTCTCCCTCCTTCCTTGTCCTCTTGGGCATCTACAAATCTCTCTTTTCAGGTGAGTGATTTCTAGAGAGGCCATTGAATAGCAAATCTAGCAAAGATTACTGTTCCTGGGTTAGACAGAGAAACCCCTTCAGTTAGAGACTCGACTACATAGGGGATTTGATGATGCGACAGACATTTTCTTGACTGAACCAGACATGAACCCAACTAAAGTGGGATTGTGATACTGCTAACTGCTGGTTCTACAGACAAACTTCTTGAGGAATAGAATCTCAACATCCTCTCCTTTTTAAAAACAAAATCAGGGAGTCAGAGATCGTAGTACCTTTACGTGAGCTAAGGATTGGGTGCACCATGCAGCAGAACACCAGAAGCTCTCAAACCAAGTGGTATCTTAATACTGCATTTAAACAAATCAGCATCAATGGGGAAAAACCCACCATGAACAAAATGTCAAATTTCAGATGAAGACAGGTTCCTAAGCTGCATTTGTATGACTTTCCTCCATATCTTCACTTTTCTTTGCATGTTGCTGCACTCTTGTGCTGCCTGGTGCCTGGTAGCATAACAGGAATAATGGTAGATTTGAGAGCATCCGAGTTTCTGCTCCTTCCTTTGTGTGGGTGGATAAGCCGCCTGCTTTTATCCAAGGACAGCAAGAAACTCATCTCTGGGATGTTTATGGGCAACAATAAGTGTAAATCCCCATAACTCTTGTCTTTTGTTATTGCAGATCTCACTCAAACATAAAAGTGTGCATCTGTGCAGGTGTGTGTGTATGTATATATATGTGTGTGCATGTGTATGTGCATATATATACTTGTGCTTGTGAATGTGTGCATGTATGTCTGTGTATGTTTATGTACACATAAACATGTGCATATATGTACATGCGTGTGCATGTGTGTGTGCAAGTATTTGTATGTGAGCATGTCTCTGTGCGTGCACATGTGCATGGGAGCACATGTGTTATACAGGGCTCCTCACTGTATAACTCCTCAGGGACTGCTTCCCCAGTCTTATGGTTTGCATGTCCACAACTGCCTACTCTCCTCTGGTTCTTCCTCTTTCTCACCTTCCCTCGGTAAGAACCCAGCTGCCATGCATCAGCCTGAAGTGTTCTGTAGGCGCAGAATCCATTGGGTTCACTGTTCTTATGCCCTAAAGAGAGCATGGCTAGAGGGTGAGATGGAGAAGATGGTGAGGATGTGATCTTCGAATTGTGTTCTAGATAGATGGATTCTAGTTCTCCGTGACCCTGGCATCTGCCTCCCTGCCCTGCCAAGCTGCAGGAACTGTATACTTCCCATTCCTCAGCACGGTCCCTTCTGCTGGGACCTCCTCTCGACAACCCCATCCCCTCAGATTACTGTCACCTCAGCCCTGGACCCTCACAGCAGCCACTTTTGCTTTAGTTCCTTGTGTCCTGAGACAGTCCATTCTTCCGTCAGCCAGAGTCTTTCCATGGCTTTTAAGAGAAAATCTTTAGTATGTGTGTGTTGTTGAGCTGCCAACAAAAGATCTGAAGATAGGTCCAAAATAAGTCCTCTTTTGCAACTCAGAACTCATTGTTCAGAATGAGTTTTGATACCAGAGAATTGAAAGTGATGACAGAGTTTATACAAGCATCAGCCCCAAGAATAAAGTATAGATAAGTCTCAGTTTTTAAAGGAGAGGATAGTCCTGATGTGTCATTCTTTTACATAGGTTCTGTGAATCAGACCCCACCACGTTTGGAGTACAACAAAAATTAAATGAGGTGGAGAGATGGCAGCCGTTGAGAGTGCCTGCTGTTCTTGAAGATGGCCTGAGTTCTAATCTCAGATCTCATATTGGGCAGCATACAACTGTAACTCCAGTTCAAGAGATCTGATGCCTGCTTTGGTGTCTGAGGGCAGGCATTTGTAGGTTTGTGGCTTATTCTCTCTCTCTGTCTCTTGCACACACACACACACACACACACATACACACACACACACACACCATATACACACAAGAAAAACAATAATCTTAAAAAGACAGGGAAGATACAAATAGACCTTTAAAGTAAAACAAACCATTGAAACTGTCTTATCTAGCTGAGAAACTCGGAGACAACAGAATCTTTGGAAACTTGAGAAAGCACAGCATGCTGGATTCTGTTCCCAGAGTTCCTCTTGCAGAAGGTCTGCACTTGCCCTGAGCATGTGCACTTGCAGACACGTGCCCAGTAGCTGCTTGGATGCTGGATGAGCCTGCACAGTGTACCTGGCTTGTTTCACAGGACACTGTTGGTTTCCCTCTGTTGACCCTGCCCCAGCACTCTCACTTTCTTACCTCAATTGCAGAAACCCAATTCCTGCCTCAGGCTGTTTGCACCAACGGCTTCCTCTTTCTACACTGTCACTTCTCCAGACATTCTCATAACCAGGTTCTTTAAAAATGTTTATGTTACTTCACTGTCTTCTCTATCTGGTCCTCTAACACTTTTCCATGCCAACCTGTTTTACCTTAATACTATATGTCTGTTTACCTGGTTCCCTTACCAGAACATTAATGCTATTAAAAGCAGAAGCCCTGTCTGCCTTATATTCCAGAACCTGACACACACTCTGGCCCATGGGCAGTTTGTATGCATCAAATGGATGATTTGTGAATAGCTGTAGTTGTGGAGTATAGTTGGAAGAAGCCTAAGCCTGAGATCTGGACCAGCAGTCCCAAATAATCACATAAAGTCTTATATTAATTACATGCTGTTTGGCCTATGGTTCAGGCTTATTACTTGCTAACTCTTACTCTTAAACTAGCACATGATTAGCTGAGTGCCTTAGTACCTTTTCTCAGAGCAGCATTCTTAGTTTCTTTCCTCTGTGTCTGTCTGGCATCTCTGCTCTGTTCTTCTTTTCAGAGTTTTCTTAGTCTGGTAGCCCTGCCTATACTTCCTGTCTGCCTTCTGGCCAATCAGTGTTTTATTAAACAAATAGTAGGGGCAAATATTTACAACATACAAGAGTGCAATCCAGGCTCTTATCTCTGGAGTGGGATGGAGCCAAAGAGATTAATTTGTATTCCTGGGGTTTCTGGCTTGAATAAGGATTGTTCCAAGAGTGAACAGGGTTTGTTGACACTCACTCACATCCAGAATCTGGTCTGTTGGTGCCGTTTCCAGGTTCTCAAGTCCCTTCGTGACCCTCCCCCAACTTCAATGAATTCTCCTGAGCTCTTCCCTGGGTGAGGTGAGGTGTTGTGCTGTGAGAATCTGTCCCCTTTTAGAGCTCAGTGGTCCCTTCCTCTCATTTCCAATCTATCCACCGTGTGCAATCAACATTCCCTTTAGGCAGGACTTTTATGCATTTGTTTCCTATTGGAAGAAATAAAATGAGCACGAGAAATCCTGGATTTGCAAAGAGGACAGACCCAACTGACAGGAGGCAGCCCAGGAAAAAAGAAAACCATGTTTGTGTATATGACCCATCTGGGTGCTGCTGCCTTCCTGGATGAAATTATGGGCATGGAACAGTCAGACAGACTCATTCACCTGACACAGAAGGAGGTGACATTCTGGAGTGATAAAAGAAATGGCAACGATGGTGACAATAATATAATACATCTTAAACTCTACATCTGCCTGGAGGGCTCTTAATCAAGGATTTCAAAGCACTTTCCCCCCATCTTACCCATTCATCTTTCCCTATCCCTGGGAAATAGCTGGCAGGCAGGTAGCAGGGCACTATAAATAGAGCACTGTATCATTATCTTTGATGCGAGCACTGCGTATTTAGACAGCATTTTCTCTGAAGCACTCAGGAGCTCCACACACATGATATTATCTAATTCGAACTCATTCATAGAGTATCCCCCACATTTGCTGCCTTCCAGGCAGTTTGGGAAGCTCCAGATCCACAGAAATTCACATTTTCTATGCTAACTCTCCTTCCCCCTATTCCTATAAAAGGTCACAGGTACAGGTACTTCTCAGGATCACCTTTGCTAATCCAAAGCAGCCAACACTACAAGCATGCTCACGCAGCTACTCAGTTTTACAATAATGATACCAAAGAATGGGGGGCGGGGCGTGTACATTTCTTTCCTGCCATCCTCACGCGAGTCTACTTTCTGGTTTTGTACAGTCTCACTTATGTGGCTTCATGATGTTGTAAAGATACAGGAAGGGGATGGACTGGAGCATGCACTGACCATGTAAGCTCATGGCTGAGGCTAAGCTCCTTCCTAGGAGTCTCTGCTTACCCTGAAAGAGAAGCATAACCTCTATTCCTCACCTAGTGGACTTCTTTCATTTGTAGTCGCTTCTGTATTTCCCTTCCATGGATGCCATCAGGCAAGTGCCATTCTTCTGCTATGTACTTACACTACATGTCCCAGTTATACAGAATTGATCAATTACTCAATTTTCACCTTCCTGTCATTTCCGCTGTCCTAAAGTCTATAATGACAAGAACTGTATTTGCCTTAACTAATTGTCTCTATCTCCCGAGGTGAGAGCATATGTCAAATACTTAATAAAAAGCATCTGTTGAGTGAATGGATGAGGAAATGAGTGATGGTAGGAACCGCAGTGATCATTCCATGGATCGGAGCTTCCGGTGATGCCGTTGTGCATGGGTCCGAGAGCAGAATCCTGTCATCACATTCCCTGGAAACTAGTGTTGTGCTTTCACTCTCAGCCCCTGAGGACCAACAACAGTAGTTTAATAGAAACCATAATTCAGTCGGCATCATCCAACACTTTATTTGCACTCAGGACTCAAATTGCTTGTGGAATCTGTTTCAAAAGCCCAGCTCTTCCAGCAAAAATCCCTCACCTGCACCTGTCTATGTAGTGTATAGCAGGAGGGAGCAAAGTCTGAATATTCAAAACTTCAGTTAACATCAGCTCCATTGCTGACAGATGTGTGACTGTGGCCACATTCCCATCCAATTTGAACTTACTGTGTCTTAAACAGTAATGTGAAGATAACTTCCACATTGGGTGGTGGTGGAAGTTCAATGAGAAAGCATAGGCAGCGGACTCAGCAAATGGCTGCCCCTTCCCTTCTTTTGCCCTTTGACCTCCACCTCTTCCCATTATTTTCTCTTCTGCGGACCAGTTGCCATTTAGACACTTCTACCTCCCAGGTTTTAGGCACCATGCTGGAAGTGTTGAAACTTGGACTATATTTAGATGCCTTAGCTCTTTCACTTTTTTACACCACTGGGTTGCTATGGTGATGGTGGGAGGGGGAAGGACAGCTTGAAAGAAAGCATGGAGCTCAGCCATGAAGATTAGCAGCCTTTGGCTGTGAACTGTTTTGGGGAGCTGGCACTCTCTAAGGAGCCTTACCTGGAGATGCTATGAGGAGACAGGTACTACTTGGTAAAGGCCGAAAGGGAAGAATGGGAAAAAACTGCTAAAAACTGCTTTCTTCACTGGCCTAAATACAGCCTTGAGCCTTCCTCAAATGGCTCCACTATCAATCAGTCAGGCAACAGCAAGGGAGGCCTGCATAGATGAATAACATCATTATAGTGGAGTTCAGAAGTCATTCAGACCAGATAGATGCCTTCTCAAGAGCAGAGTCCTGTCCCTACATCACAGCCCATGGGTTTGGTTCATAGTAGATATCAAAGTCATACAAGGGTAGAAATGAAACTGTGCTCAGAACTCTGATACACTTGGTGGATTTGCAGGTAGGCAAGCAGACTCTGAGCTGACTACCAAACTTGGCACTACAGAAGGATCCAGTGCTCCTAAAGCATCATTTCACAGAGGCTTTGAAATGGCTCAGGTAAGTGGAATTGTCTCTTCATTGAGGAAATGACATTGGGAGAGCTAGAAATTTACCCAGTGTCTTATAACTGGGAAGTGGCAGAGTTAGGAGTTGAACTCAGGCCACCTGTAATCCAAATCCATTGTCCATCCTGATATACTAGTGGTTATCAAAAACAATGCACTAAAGCTAAATATAATGTAGGTGAAGAAAGGATACAATGAGATATAATCAAAAACCAGCTAATGGTAGAGCTGTCAGTGTCAAGATGAAGGTGGCCACTGATGCATCCATCTTAAAATCCCTGGGGAATAATAAATGTGCTGGCTGCTATACCCCAGTCCAAGTTGCTGACCCAACAGATCCGGGGTGCTAGTATTTGGATGAGAAATCAGAAGAATCTGATAAATACTAATTTAGCTAGAGGTAACTTAGCAACTGGGAGATGGAACATAATTGCATCACACATCTCTGTTCCTATCTGATTTCTCATTTGTCTAAGATCAAACATCAAGAAATACTCAGGCAGCTGGACATGGTGGTGGATGCCTTTAATCCCAGTTGGGAAACAGAGGTGGGTGGATCACCTGAGTTTGAGGACAGCCTGGTCTATAAAGCAAATTACAAGACAGCTCAAGTCACACAGAGAAACCCCGTCTCGAAAAAAGAAAGAAAGAAAGGAAGGAAGGAAGGAAGAAAGAAAGAAAAAAGTGAGGTTGGGCTGTTCAGTGGTTTTCTCATCCTCTGAGCCCCTGTCTTTTGTTAAACCTTGGGCTCTAATCTATATGGTCAACAGCATCTAGAGAAGGGCATAGCCATTGCCTAACATTAGGTTATTGCTTAGCCTATTAGGGCAGATATCCTTGGGATGAGGCTTTGGGTGCAGAGTTTAGAGTCAGAGAGCCTTGCTTGAGAACATCAAAGGGCTGTTTAGCAGATGAAGGTTTCTTTTAAAAAAGTACCACATGAAGTTTGGACTGAAAATATTTATTGGATAAGTACAAACTCTAGAAAGGTATCCAGGGAAATGGATACTTGACTTCGTATTCATTGAACAACTGAAAGACAAATTTGACATAGGAAGGCGTTTGATGCTTCTGTTGAAGGGAACAGGCAAGGCAGAACTGTAATTTTTAGGTTTCATAACTTCTTCAGGCTCTATGATGTGTCTTTATAATCAACAGCCTCCTCTTGTCCAGACATTATGTGGTACAAAAATTACTCACACACTCCTCCCTGAAACTTTGTGAGGTATTATCATCATTCCTACTTTTCAGATGAGGAAACAGGAAACAAGAACTTTTACCCAGCATCACCCAACTAGGAAGTAATAAGATGTGGCCTCAGCTGGTTGATTCCAAGATCTGTGTATAGTCTGGTCCTAAACTAATTCCTGATCTAAGTATATACAGTCCAAGCAAGTTCCCATAATGACTTTTTCTAAAGTATTGAATTATTTATATTTTTTCTTTTTTCTTTTGAGATGGTGACCACATGTAGTTGAAATTTCTGGAAAATACAGTACTGGGTAAAAGGATCTTTCTAAAAAAATTTTGTTTTACAATTTTGCAGATTGGATCATTATGTGAAATTGAACCTAGGGCTGAACACAGACTAAGCAACTGCTCTACCATATTTCAAGCCAATATTTTGAGATATAGTCCTGCAAAGTTTCCCAAACAAGCCTTAAGCTCTCCTTGGAGTTCATTCAGGCCTCAGTATCGATATCTTCTCACCCCAGCCTCCCTAGCAGCTGGAACTGCAGACATGAGCCACCAGGTCTGCCTTAGCTGATACCAAGTTTTATAGGATTCTTTTTTGTTATTGTTTGGACTTTTGACATCTTTTTTTCTTTAATAAAATCTTATTAAAAAACAACAAAGGGCTGTGGTACATTTATCATGTGAGTTCTGTCTCCGGGCTGAGCTCTCATCTTCAGAAATCTCCAGTGGTTTCACTCATAAGTCTACCTCTTTCAAACCTGCTCTCTAGCTGACACTTGCAGGTAGTACCCATTTCTTCTCTCTTTCTCATGCTCTTGGTCCTGTGAGTTAGAGGGCTCTGGCTGTGCCATTCTCCAGTTGGCAGAATGGGGTTATTCCATGTGGAGTCTTCCACACAAGAACAGAGGTTTGAAACAAAGGGGAAATGAAATTAAAGGGAGTCAAGGAATGTGAGTATGGAGGGAGATGGGAATGGACGGTCTGAGTTCACAAGCTTCCCAGAAATCCGAGTATGGGAGGAAAAGCTCTTGCTTGTGTTCTCTTCTGTCTTATCTGTACCGAGTACCTGAACTAGCATCTGCTTCACATTCTAGCACTTTGTTCTGGGGCCAGGGGCAGGCCAGTAGGGAGGCGGAATGCAATGGAACTCGAAGAGGAGAGGGCCTGGTTAGACTCAAAAGGGAAGCTCATGGTGAAAAGGAAAGTGGCTTATTCCACTCCTAAGGCCTTCATGAGTTCAGATCAGTTGTAACTAGTTTCTATTGTCCCACGTTTGGAACCTGATCCAGCCCCTCTTCCAAGCATTCTCCTTTCGATTGTGGCCAATATACAGAATGATGTTTTCTGAGCATGCGCGCCTGTGCCTCCAGCGTGGAGCCTTCTGATTCAGACTGAATCTCCCTGCACTGCCCTTCACCATTTATGAATTGTTTTTCCATAAGAGTTTTCCATTGTTCTTATAAAATAAGCAGAATAGTTGTCAAGGAATTTATTTATTACTGAAAATTGAACGGTGGGGCTAGCTTTTAGGTGGTTTGGTCTTTTTCCAAAGGAGGGGTGGGTCTTGTTGAAGAGTCAGCTGAAATTGCCTTAAGTTCTGGAGCAAATGGAGAGAGGAATGTGGGCTTCTTTTCACAGAGGAATACTTTTGACAAGAAACTTTTTGCCAGTTTGTATTCAAACTTGAATACATCAAGAGTGCATAGGCAGTGGGCCTTTTTTTTTTTTTTTTTTTTTTTTTAAATCCCAGTTGCTTACCACTGGCTTCTAATTTTCAAAGGATAAAAGATACAAAAAAAAAAATCCTTTGCATAGACAATGAACTTTTCTGTTTAGAGACTTATAATATAGTCCATTTGATTATCACAAAGTTCTACCAATATCCAGAGTTAGATTCATTCTCATTTGTGAGTTGTAGTGATTGAGATGCAGGGTGCTAAGGAACCTGCCTCAGTTCATGCACTTGGTGAATGTACAGTGTGTATTAGGCTCATGCCTTCAGCTAATGAAGTCAGAAATCCTTTCAATACTCTTTCTTCCCGCTTGTCTGCAAGTCCTTCCTAATCCTAACTTAGACATTCTGAAGGCAACAAAAGAAATGTGTGAAGACAGCCTATTTCAGAGAAGCAAGAGTATCATAGTAAAGGGAGGGGTTAAGAGCAGAGATCTGGTGCTGAGACTGATTTATGCTTGAATCTTGTCTCTGCCACTTACAGCTAGATAGCCCTGGCTACCGGATAGGCTGTTTTAAGTCTCTAGTTTCTCATCCATGATAGGGTGACATGAGAATCAAGTGAGATGCTTTTCTGTGAATGACTTAGAAGACACTGCTTAGTCCATACTCATTGCTCTATT
>PVIH01002091.1:173620-186088 GCA_004025045.1 Sigmodon hispidus
CCTCCTCCTCCTCATTATTGTAACCCACTTTATGAGACACTTAAATTCTTTTCACTGTTATCAGTCTTCTTGGTCATGAGCATAGAAATTCTTTGAATGATGGTTATCTTAACTTTTCACGCAGCTGGTCGTTCAGTGGAACTTAACACATTGCAGTCTTTTTACTTTGTCCTCACACTCTGTCTGGTCAAATTTCTAAAGAAGCAAACTTGTCACTGAAGCCATCAAATTAGAGCTCATAGCAGTTTTTTCTCACATAAACCAATACTTAGATCTCAAGGTACGTTTCCTTCTCTGTCCAGCATTCAGCCTGGAGGGGAGCACGGTGTCCAGGAACACAGCCGTTATTGAGGGACTGTGGAATATTTTCTGGAATTGCTACATGTTCATGCAGACTCAGAGACTATCCAGTGAGGTTCAACAGACAGAACTGCTGGATTTCAAAAAACTGGACTGTAGGCTCTGAAGAGCTCCAGGCATTCACAGTTCTAAAATGCCATTTCCTTAGTAAAGAACAATGTCAGAAAGAAAGGTCCCCAGGGACATTTCTATGAAGCTAGTGAGGTTGGTGGTGAAGAGAAGACACAGCCAGACTAGCTCTGTAGGAATAGGAAGAGATGAACGAGACAGCCAATGCCACTTATAAATGATCAATGGCTTTCCATGGAATGTGATAGGTATCAGCAACAGAGAGTGTTACAAAGATAAGTAAGATGTTCTTCATTTCAAAAAGCTTAGTATGATGTGGCTTACAAATATTAATAACTATACCACATGGTCAAATTTATAGCCAATGGATACAAGCTTGGCAACTGCCTCTGAATTCTATTTTCACCATTTTTCTTGTATGGAAAAACTAAATCACACCAACATCTGCACAAAACCACACAGTAACGATAACAGAGAGACTAGACTTTCCTCTGTGAAGGTGAACTATGGCCTCCCACTCTCCCTGGATAGCAGTAGAGATTATTGACATTGTTTATTTTGTAGTGTGATGCCCAAGACTCTTCTCTAACACTTAACCTGGCAGCTCCTCACCTGCATTTCCCAGTGTGACTAAATTCCTATAATATTCCCAGTACAACATCTGGAGCCTGGCAAATGGGAGACATGTTAATAAGGTGCTATGTTAGAAGATGAATAAGACAATTACCCTGCTCTTTGGGAATTCCTAGTCTGGTAGAGAAGGCATACATATGAGCAGGCATTTTTATTATAAATCCAGTATGTTTATAATATAAACAAGTGTCCTATACAACTGTAAAGGATCTAAAGACTAGAATTCTTAAACGCCCTATCCCACATACCATTTAATAGCAATGTCTACTCATACTCCTGTGCTCTTTGACTTGGGCCAGGCATTGGGTGCTTTACATGGATGAAATCATCCAGACATTACAAACCACCAATTATAGAAACCATCATCAGTTTCTTCTTCTACATATGATAAAGCCAAGGCATAGGGAGATTAAGAAACTCATGTAAAGTCTCAGAGCTGATAGATAGAATTTGAACTGGTAAAGTCTTGTTCCACATCCAAAGAAACAAAAAGGGTTTGGGACATTACTGTAACCTTGTGATTTGTTAGATTTTGAAGTGATATAATAAAACACTATGACCAGAGAAACTTGTCAAGGAAAGGGTTTATTTCGGCCTTGCAGCTTTTGTAAGTTCATCACTTAGAGAAGCCAGAATGAGGCACTAAGAGCAAGAGCCTGGGGGCAGGAACTGATGTGGAGACAATGGAGGGGTGCTGCTTGCTGACTTGCTACTCATGGCTTGCTCAGCCTGTTTTCTTATACCATCCAGGACCAACAGCCCAGGGGTGATATCACACAAAATGAGAGACCCTCCTATAGCAATCATCAACCTAGAAAATGTCTCACAAGCCAATCTGCTGGAGGCGTTTTCTCAACTGAGATACCTCCTTCCAAATGACTCCAGCTTGTGTTAAGTTGACTTAAAACTAACCAGCTCAGCGGTTAAGAGCACCGTCTGCTCTTCCAGAGGACCCGGGTTCGATTCCCAGCACCCACATGGCAGCTACCAGCTATCTGTAGTTCCAGTTCCAGGCAAAACATCAAGGCAAATAAATAAATAAAGTTTTAAAAAAAAAAAAAAAAAAACTAACCAGCAACCTTGTGTTCTCTATGGCATTTTTATAACTGGTATTTAGTCGGCATTCCTTCCAACTTATCTCAGTTATTTCCCGATGCAAGTTGATGAGGCAGATGCTGATGGTAAATCAGAGAGATACAGTAAAATGTCTAAAGCAGCATAGAGAAGTGGAATGAAGACAGGATTCCAAACCCATTGGCTGATTCTAAGCTCAAAGCTTTCCTTTGACTCACAGTTCTTCTTACAGAAGGGTGGATTTTTGGCAGGTTATTGGTAACTGCAGAATTGTATTTCTAGTCCCTTTGCCCAAGAGCAGACATGCCTAGCACTCTCCTCCAGGAACATGTCTCTGTTCATGGTTTTGTAAAGTGGTTCAAATAACATAAATCACATCCTCTGCTGCAGAAAGGTGATGCTGAGCATGGAGTCCTAGGGGGAAGAGGTTACAGATACATGACACAAGCCCCTTGCAGCTCCAAAGGCCACAGCTGACTGTAGTTAGGAGTCCATGTTCCCCTACTCAAAACACAGGCCTCACTGTCTGTAACTATTTAAAGAATCAGAAAACCCCAGAACATCTTCAACTATGTAACATATTTAAAAAATTGCTACAATTGTTCAAAGGGAAAGTAATTTCGGATAATTTTTAACTTCAAAATGTGTTAAGAGCGTCATTAAAATAACTGTCATAGTCAGGGAATGGTGGCTCACTCCTTTATTCTTGGCATTCAGGGGGCAGAGGCAGATGGATTTGTGAGTTCAAGACCAGCCTGGTCCACAAAGCAAGTTCCAGGACAGCCAGAGCTGTTACACAGAGATACCCTGCCTTGAAAACAACAAACCAACCAACCAAACAAAGGGTAACCATCATAAAAACAGGAAAAGAAAAAACAGTTCAATATGAGGACTAAGAAAGAATAGGGATGAGAAAGAGAGGCATATGGTCCTGAAGAAGACAGTCTTTCTAAGGAGGCTCTTGGGATGATGTACAACCCTCATCTGTCTCCTCAGGTTTTTAGAACACTGACAAAATATGTATGCTGTTACCTATTAATGGGCAGCGAGTCATATAAGCATTGTCTACCAGCCACTGTTGGGGCTTTGGTCCAATAGGGTTACACACTTGATATTTGCTCTCATTTATATTGTTTTGCTGTAAAACTATCTCAAGAGCTGTTCTTTCCCCTCTTTCCTGTCTTAAGCAGTTATTCTTGGTCATATTTTCAATTATCCTTTCCGGATGTTTAGGGAGAGCATGTAGGTTGCCACTCAAAATTTCAGTTCTTAGGTGACTGAAGCAAATGAAAAGCAATTTCTACAAGAATCCATAGGAAATGCCAGCATCCTCTATCTCATGCTTTTGATTTTCAGAGTGTGAACTTCATCTCCAGTCTGTTGTTTCTGCTCTGTATCAGGCACACATGAACCTGAATTGTCCCCCTGCCAAATAGAACAATAGCTAACTGAAGCATCTTAAATACTCCCATTGCACCTAACTATATAGGGAAGGGATGGGCTAGAAACTGACAAATGTAAGTTGGATCCTCTGTCCTTCAAGAGATTGCTATACAGTTGCATAACAGGCAAGCATTGATAAAGAACAGGCAGATGCTGTGGGATGGATGAAAGGAGATGTCAACTGGCAGACATTAAAACATTATTGGAAGAGCTGAGACAGAGATGGTCTTTGGAATACAGGCGGTTTATGGAATTGAGGTGAGTGGTTGGAGGAGATTGTGACCAGTGCTAAAATCAAGACAATGAGAAGACAGGTGGTGTATTTGGTCCCCAAGGCCACAGAGAAAGATGTGGGGCAAGCTGTGAGATACCGCCTCATGATGTTCTGAGAATTAACAGACCTTTAGATCAGAATGCCCTGCGGATAGAATTCCTCTAGGTAGGTTTTCTGAGGAAGCCATGATTTGCCCTGCCTCTCACTGCCTCTTATGAGTTCTGCTGTTTCCTTGCTAGGGATTGCTCAGAGCTGTGGCAGCTGGGAATGGCTCTGTCCTCCCTGCTATCCTGAGGAAATTTCCCTATCAGCTGATAAAGCCCTCTCCTGCTGCTTCCTACGTTGTCTTCTGAGTCACTTCTTTGTCAGTAATGACTTTGGTGCCTGGCTCAGTCTTCCTGACAGCACCCTGGCTGAGGCTAGTGCCCAATATGGCTAATTAAAAACCCTTGGTCCTCCGCCCTTGGTCATTTTGTCAGTGACCTTCACTTGCACTTTCAAGTCTTTCTTGAGACCAGTCCTCTATACCTGCACCATCATCAAGATATCAGACTCAAACATCCCATAGCTGACCTTACTATGTACTTGGCCAAAGCCACCTCTCCTCAGGCTCTATGTCAGTGGATGAAGAAGCTACTTATTCACTCCTGTATCCTGACTCCCTCTCCAGACTACTGAGCTTCTAATCATAAACCCGCTCCTGTTGCTTTGACCTATTCCATCTCACAAGCACACGCCCATTCTTTCATCTTCTGCCTGGACTCTCATAAATGGGTCACCAATGCCTCTGGCCAAGATTCCGGAAATCGGTTTCCCGAGCTGACTCATCCCACTCAGCTCCCTTCTCTGCATCTTTCCCACCTTTCTATCATTCATTCTTTTGTCATAGTGGCCTTGAGAGCTACAGTGTCACCCGTTAGGCCAAACAGCTTTATTTGTAAATGTTTGTTGCAATGAGTTGTTGGTCTGGTCCAAGGCCTCTAGCTTCTGGCATATATCATCAATACTGGACAGTCATCAAAAATTCTCTCTGATATCCTCTTGTTGTCCCCAATCATGGAGATCCTGCATCTATGGTTCTGTAGGACCCATCCCTTCTCCAGCTCCAGAAGGTCATACATGGGGTAGACATTGGGGTGGGCCTCCTCAAAGCCCTGGATGTAAACCTGAGTAGTAGATGAGTTTGTCAGGCCCAGCATCCAATGAACAGCCCCCCTCAGGGGAGGGTCAGGGCCCAGCTCTCCCAATCACCTGGGGAGGAGTGAGTCCAGCTCTCTAGCATGGCTGGTCAGGTTTTCTGCTGAGACTGGTAGGGGTGTAGGAGTAGAGTGTGAGGGTGGGGCCCAGTTCTCCCAGGACCAAAAAGATTGTGGCCAGCTCACCAACACCCAAATCACTAGGGCCAGTTCTCCCTGGAGGTGAGGTAGCTCTCCTGCTGAGGCAGCTAGAGAGGGGTTAGGACCAGTTTTCCAGTGCCTAATCTCCTTCAGGCACAAATCTCCTTCATGCTCTTTTATCCTTTCAAACTATAGGCCTTTTCTTGGAATGCTGTTGCTTGCCGGCTTGCCCGCTGGTTCTCCTTTATAACTGTTATTGTTAATTGTAGCTTTTACAGAATTTAGAATCATCTGGGAAATGGGCCTCTGAGCATTTCTGTGGGAGAAATTATCTTGATTATAGATTGAAATGGGAAATTATCTTGATTATAGATTGAAGTGGGAGAACCAGCCCACTATGGGAGGCACCATCCTGTAGGCAAGGGATCTTGGGCTATGTAAGAGTAGAGAAATTGAGCTGAGCATTAGCATTCATGCCTTCACTTTTCTCTTCTTCTGTAGATGCACTATAGCCAGCTGCTTTGAGCCTTGACTTCTCTACCATGTTAAACTGTAACCTGTAACTGTAAGAGTATAAATAACCTTTCTCCATTAAGTCACTTTTGTCAGAGTATGTTTTTTAATAGTTGAAAATAAGAGTAAACCCACCTCTGACACTTCCTGGAGCACCAGGACCCACAGGCTGGATGACCCAGTGACCTAGGATAGAACCAAACATGACTGGAGGGGAAAAAGTCAACATAATGATGCCTAGTGATGTTCTGCCATACTCAAAGACTGTCATCAGAATGGCTTCAACCAGCAATTGATGGGAACAGATTCAGACCCACAGTCAAACATTATGCTGAGCTCGGAGAATCCTGCAGAACAAAGGGAAGAAGGATTGTAGGAGCCATGGGGGTCAAGAAAACTTGAGGAAATCAGTTAGCCTGGACTCATAGGGGTTCACAGATACTGACCAGACAACTAGGGAGCCTATGTGGGACTGACCTAGGCCCTCTGCATATATGTTACAGTTGTGTGGCTTGGTCTCCAGTGGAACTCCTAACAGTGGGAACAGGGCTGTCTCCACCTCTATTCCAGTCTCCTCAGACTGGTATGGTAGCTACCCTGTGCCCTTTGTTAGCATGCTGTATTACTTTGAGAGACACCACATTCAATTGCAATTGTTAACTGATGTGACCGTCTCTAGAGTAATGAGTAATTTCTAGAGACCTCTGCAAAATAAGGGGCTAATTTGGAAAATGATCCTTTTGGTTTGGGCATACTGATTTTGAAAATGTGTAGACATGAGAGAACAGAGCCCTGCAGAGACACAGATTGTGTACTTATATACAAAGAAGGCAGTGCAAATCTATTTACATAAATGATACCATAAAAGTAAAATTCACAAAGAAGGACATAATATACATAGGATTACTCATCAGCATATTCAGGCCTAAATAAGCTTCTCGCCTTAACTTCCCTCATCATTGCCTCCATTTTTGTTATCGGAGTTTCATGTATAAGAATTGTAAGAGGGTAAAAATGTGTTTGTTTTTTTTAAAAAAGAATTGTAAAGGGGTGTGGGGTAGGGTATGGTATTTTGACACATATGCATTGTGCAGAAACCAAATGGAAGAACTGATATAGTCATTACCTCAAATGTTTAGCATGTCTTGTTGGCTGACCCTTCTCTGTTGTCTATCCTGAGGTATGCTTCTAATCACTGTTAATTATAGTCTACACATTCTTTTTATTTTGAAGATCTGCTAGGAATATTTTTTCTCCCGACTGGTCTCTCTCTCTTTTTGAGCATGTTTTTGTAACTTCAGCTGTTAATTACCTCATCTCACAACTGGGCCACCTTGACACCTGTTTGCTGTTTTTGTACAGCGAGATGCTTGTTTTCCAACAGGCTTCTATTGTTTTTTTCCCCCAAAAGACAATTTCTTTGATCAGCACATTGGCTGCCTATAGATTCATCTACATTTTAGCAGACGGACTCTTGTTTGCTGCCTTCCTTGTGAATCCTCCAAGTTGATCTGACGTTTAAAAAATTCTATGCTCTGAATTATATTTTTCTCTGTTGCAATTGAATTTCTGTGAGACCTTCAACATTTTGCATAAATATGCACATCCTGTAGCTCACTTGTCAATTTCAAAAGCTTCACGTCTGTTAATAGATAAAAGTAGACTATCCTGGCATTTTGTAAGGGCTACATTTTACTCCTAGAATCCCAGATCTGACTATATAATCCTCATAGAGGCACAAAGGTTTGATTTAGAGAAGTCACAACTATTTTTCATGGTTGAAATGTAAAGTCATCTCATGGACCTAATGATGTTCTTTCCCAACAGAGACAGACTCTTTATCTTTGAAGGCACTTATTCACAGGGATACCTATTCTAAATAAGCCCCATATAGTATTTCTGGCTTCTATAATTTTGTGATTCTCATAGAAATATTCTAAGACACCCTTGATGAATTGTTCAGCTAAAAGTAGCCTTACTATTGAAGTATCAAACTGAACCCCATGTGAGAGAGCCAACCTGGTTGCATCTGATTTTCTCTATGCTCTAGGAGTGATTATTAGTCTTCTGGGAAGTTATAAACTTCTCTGAGAATTCAAGTGTACCCAAGCATAAACAATAGTTTATGTATGATTTCAGGTGGTTCACAGATCCTATAAACCCCCAGTCATCAAACCCCTAATGATCCATGGACTGCAGGTTAATAAACAAACATTAAGATCAATAACTGATCAGTTACTGATGGGTGAGGGATTCCACAAACCTCAGAATGTGGGAAACACAGCTGCAGGGCAAGTGTGCACTGCTGGGCAGTAGCCACAGCTCCCAACAGGAGTCACCCACGCTGTATGTAATCAAGCCCAGCATGGCTGAGTGCTCCTCCATCTTCCTTCTGCGGGGCATCACATTTCCTACTCATTTCTATCAGGAGATGTTTTTCTTATTTTGCAGCATCTGAGCTCTGATTTTTTATGATTGAAATCAGCACAGAATAGTTCCTTTAAATAAAAAACAAATTGCCTTACACTCATTTTAGTTAAAACAAACCATATTTTTTCTTTCTTTCTTTCTTTCTTTCTTTCTTTCTTTCTTCTTCTTTCTTTTATATATTTTTTAAGCAGGGAGAAGGGGAGACAGCAGCTTCTGTGTTGAAAAGGCCCCCTTTGCTGCCTTTTCATTTCCACAAACTCCCTTTGCTTTTTCTAATGTCTCCGACTTCCTAGGCACCCACTGTCTTTCATTAAGCCTCATCTCATTTTCTCAAAGCTGGCATCTAACAATCTTCTATCAGCTGCAATCTTTCAAGTGTCTAGGATTTATCTCACTCCGTACCTTTCCGGACATATCTGATGTGGAGCCCAGGACAGTTTCAACCGGCAGCTGGGCAGGTTTGATTGTTTGAATCACCGTTGCCTCTGCTTTTTAAAAACTCAAGGCAGCATAATCTCCTTCTTTCAATAGTTTTTTTTGGTTGTTTTATCAGAGAGAGCTGATATTTCAGAGTCATGTTTAAAGGGGGGCTAGGGCGACTTAGTAACCACCAACTACAAACTACACTGTGATCTATTTTTCCCATCTCGCCATGAGCCTCTTAACAGCATTTATTAACATTTTATGCATACAGAGAAGCTTGCTCATTATAAAGCAATTTGAGATTTTTCTTCTCCCTTCTGGAAGAAAAATACTCCAGGACACCATCATGTCATAAACACACATTTTCAAGCCAGAGCTGTCACCTCATCGCTTTCTATCTTTACCATGTTCATCTGCTTTGTTCAGGTTGTTTTTGACATCTCATGGCTCCCAGCTCTCCTGATGCTCTGCCTTGTGCTTTCTGAGGTGCATGTGTAGACCCCTCCTTGCATGTGTAGACCCCTCCTTGCATGTGTAGACCCCTCCTCTGGACAGTCAGGGCTCCTGTGCTATAAGCTACTGGCTTTTGATACAGTTGTTGGTTGGCTTGCTTTTGATCCTATGCCCGTGTTATGGTTTGAAATGCAGTGGCCCAACAGGCTCAAGTTTTAAAGGCTTGCTCTTCAGCTGATGGTATTTTAGGAAGCGGTGGATAGTTGAAGAGGTAGAGCTTAGCAGGTGGGTGTGGGACACTGAAGCTAGCTTTGAAGTTTCTAATTAGTCCCTAATCTGGGTCTTGCTCTTTGATTCTTGATCTACTGAGATGTGAACAACCTCTACCATGCTTTCCTGCAGCCTTGAGCTCAACTGTCTCACCATGCCTTCACCGCCTTGATGGACTCAAACCCTTGAAACTGTGAATGCAAATACTATTTTCCCTTGTTTCTGTCACGTGTTTTGGTAGCCAGTATACCACTATTACACTAAGACCTCCCTAAAGAAAGACAGTGGATATTATTGCTTATCATTTTGAGACACGAACTCCTTACTCCAAGATTTCTAATGTGAGGTATATTTATTCCTTGAATTCTCAACTGTGTGGTTCAAATAGGGGTAGGTGTTCTAAGCAATGTTTACACAAGGACAATCCAATGTTTCAGTTGAAAATGTGGGTCTGGTGGTTGCTTAGAGCAGTGTCTGTTTCCTGATAGAAACCAGGAAGCAAATCTGAGAGACAGAAGTTGGAAGAAGCAGGGAAAGAGTCCTGGAGACAGGTGAGGTCCTGGCTGCTTGTGATCATTGTTTACACTTTCCTTATCAGACTTCAGAGGTGAAGCCCCTCTTGAAGTGAAGTCAACATTGAATTTTTGCCATTCACAATCAATGAATCTTCTTAAACACCCTCTTCCCCATGTCTCTAGAGTTAGTGGTGGAATCTGGATTCTGCATCCAATATGGGCTCTGCAAATATGACAATCTTCAGTTGAAAGCCTGGAATATTTATCATCATGAAACTCAGGGATGAGGTGATTGCACACAAGCTATACTATCACAGTTGTGTGAGGATCCCATGTTACTAGCGCCGTATTATGACGTGGTGGCTGTACAGGTATTCTTACCATCTACTTGGGTCTGAGTTAGTTCTGATGGTATTAGGTCATCTATCCTGCAGAAGTGTTAGCTATTTCTAATAACCAGGAACAGTTATCTCTCCTCAGGCATAATCTTGGAAGACCAAATGAGAGAGACTGTAGTATGCTTATCAGCAACGGCTTACTTGGTCACATGGTTGGTTTCCTACTTGCACGGTCACAAACATCAGCTATAAGAGATGAAATAACTGTGTAGACACTGATAACCAACTAGGCTGCTTAAGGAAACAGTATTACTCCTTTGGGCTCTTCTTTCCCCATTTGGCAGCTGGAGAAAGCACATCTTATATACTTTCCAATACCACTGAGATGTTGGGATGGGGGGTGGGGGGAACCCAGCAGCACTTTGTTCTTAGCTATGCATTCTCATGTTAGGCTCTTCCGTAAACAAACAGACGGCTGTAGAACTGGCAGATTCGCTTTGATAAATACATGGCCTAAGGCAGGGTCACTCCTGCAAGAGTGTACTTTATGAAGATGCTGAGGTGAGCCTCCCTAAGTCGGATATGCATTTTTCTTTCTGCCCTCTTGGCTTGTTTGTCAGCCACAGTTACATGATGCTGTCCACATCTCTGCAAAGCCTCTCGGCTCAGTATTTAATGAAGGAAAGGGTCTTGAGTCCTTTGCCTCCTCGCTCTGTCCCTGTGACACCTTCTCTGGTATGTGCCCTAACTAAAGCAAGGGGTTGATCTCGCACCTTCCTAGGCCCCTGCCAGCTTTCATAATATCCAGAATGTCTCCAGAAAGCACAGCCATCCTGCATGAAATCCCATAAGGACAACTGATGATATGGGTGGGCTAGCATGGGCTACTTGTTTGAGGAGTCCCATCTAGTTCTGACTTTGTTTCCTTTCTTGTCCTTGGTGCAAGTTCTTCCAAAAGCTTTTCAGTCTATTAGACTATAAGAGATCTCCAAGTCATTTCAGGCACTTCCCTCCAGGAAAAGGCCATGGTAGGAAGATGGAGGTTTTGGAGACTTGAGTTCAAATCTCTGGTCTAATGTCATCCATCTGCGGAAACTAATATTTGGGAACAGTCTATAGAACAGGTATAATAAGGCTCATATTGCATTGCAAACATGATCCCAACACCCAACTAACATCCGTACACAGTAGGTGCCCAGTAAATGTTGGTTTTCTTTCCCATCTCTCAATCATAAGCCAGAAAGCATCTTCATCAACGGAATATCTTATATTTTAGAAAGAAGAGTCCATGTACAGTCTGACTCCAGAAATGAATGTTTCCAAAGGAAACTCTGGGAAACAATGTGCTTCTCTTTATTTACAACATGACTAGACCTGAAGTTTGGGTTTTTCATTCCCTCACAGACATGAGAGGGTACAACATGAGCTGACTATCTTCCCAGCAGGAAGACACTGGGTGGAGAGGATAGGGCTCAGTGGAAGGCAGACTGTGCCCCTTGGTGCTGATGGGGAGGAGGGACCTCCAGAGCTCTGAGCTGGGGACTGCTCAGCAAAGCCCCAGGCGCTGGCAGCCTATGATAGTGACAAAAGCAATTCCCATCCGCAGGAGCCTGCTAACATTTTCAAAGCACTTTCTCATCTTTTATCTTTTTTCCCTTACAATGTCCATGTGAGATGGGTGTTATCGTTCCCATCTGACAGACGGGAAATGAAACCAGTGCAAGCGTATTGCAAACGGTAAGATGGGCTCTCAGGATCCAGAGACAAAGTGTCATTCCCCTCTTAGATCAGCAGGGTGACCTTGAGCTAGCTGCTTATCCTGTGGGTCTCAGTTTGCTCATTTGTAATCTTTTCTCAAAGCACCCATCCTTTGTCACAGGGTACAAAGAATATAGGCTTTAGAGTCCTAATTTTAAATTCCAATGTACGCTGTGCTAGCACCATGTGGGATTGGTAAACAGGTCATATCACAACTGCTCCTAGGACCCAGCATCCTTACTCCAGAACTCAGAACTTCCAGAAGTTCACTGTAGGTATCCTTGTCCTTCGGACTTTTATTGGAGACTGTTCCATGGCCCCTGGACCCCCTGAAGGGTCTTTGAATAAGACTGAGAAACTATACTTCCTATAAAGATCAGAGACTCTGTCAAGTGAACTAAATGCTGGCAATAAGGTCAGACATATGAATCCTTGCCAGCTTCCTTCTCTGCCTCAGTTTCTCATCTAAAAAGAAGATGGCACTTGCTTCTGCCATGACCTTTCCCCTTAGAACTGTCATGTAGACCATGATGATGGCTTCTTCCCTCCCTTACTACCTGCGGGCACAGAAGCTGCCC
>PVIH01002091.1:186188-204158 GCA_004025045.1 Sigmodon hispidus
GAGAGAGAGAGAGAGAGAGAGAGAGAGAGAGAGAGAGAGAGAGAGAGAGAGAGAGAGAGAGAGAGAGAGAGAGAGAGAGAGAGAGAGAGAAGCAAGTAGTAAGAAACCATTTTAGTTCCAGGGAAATAGATAAAGGATGATGCTGTCAATACCCCAGCTTCTGTCTTCAGCATCTCATTCTGTCTTCAACATCTCATAAAGCTTGTTTGCCTTTATGGGTTATGCAAGAAACCTTTTCAACTGACGTACTCAACTTTTGCTTTTTTTCCTAAGCTCTTAGTTTTGTTTGTAGCCAAGACAGTGACAAGGACAATAAGTGTATGCTTTTGCTATCTTGCCATTGGATAGGTTTAATCACGGAAGAAATCATGGTCACTGGTGTTCCTAGTGACATTCAGTTGTTGTGACATTCAGGCAAATTAAACACAAATCACTGGCAATGAGTGACAAAGCTCTTCATCACTTAAGCATCAGGATGGCTGCTTTGTTGTGCAAAGAGATTTCTTTTGTCATGCCACAAACTTTCCCTCCAGTGTCTTCAAGCCAGGGCAGAGAAGCATCATGGACTTCTAGGTCGGACTGTTTAGCTCTCCATTGTATTTCCAGCTACTTTCTAACTGTGTGACAACCGAGCAAGTTACCCCATCTCTGGGCCTTGGATTACTCATCTGTCAAATGGGGACAGCAGGTTTCCAAGGTTCCCTTTGGGGAAGTAGTTCAGAAAAGTGTAGAAAATTAAATACCATCCTGACAACTGGGCAACAGGGAAGTGGTCCCAGACTAGAACAGAAAATCCTGCTACAGCAAAGGGGAAGTGGGAGAAATCTGGGGAAATTTGGGAAGGCCCAGAAGCTTTGGTAAGAGAGTTGATGGATGTGTGGGAGAAAGGGTGGGGCCAGAGTCAGAATGGAACTCAGGAGAATAGCAATCGTAGACTTGATAAATTTAGATACCACCCTCCGGAATTTCTTTTTTAAATCCACCCCTTTGAGGATGAATGAATTTCAGCAGTTCATCTGCATGCCTTTCGGCTTATCAATATAAAGTTACTATAAATGGTTCTGCATACTGAAAGCAATTGTGTGTGGCTGCCCATTGGACCATGCTGATTTCAATCTGTTGACCTCCAGACAGATTGGGTGAGTACCAAGCCTGTTTCCACCACAAGCTAAATTGATGACTGTAAATACATTTTCTCAACTGCTTTGAGTCTCATGGTGGAGAGGACATGGTCATTGTTCAAGCCCTCCCCCACCCCAATCAAGAAAGAAAAAATGAATTAAGATGACTAGAAGGCCTAAAACACTGGATGTCCAGCAAAGGCTCAGTAAATGTCACCTACATTTTTAACCCTGTGGTTTAAAGGTCTTTATATGTTGTACACATACACACACACACACACACACACACACACACACACACACACACACACAAAGAGTCCAACAATACCAGTCCTGTCAGCTATAGCTCAGTCTCAGGAGCTCTCTAAAGTACAGGCTCAGGGCTAGCTCAGAACCCAACTATAGAGAATGAGAGCAGCCAAGGGATGTGCTTGGTACCACTTTCCAGGGTCAGTCCTGTCTTTGCACACATTTCTCTCTGTGGCTCTGATCTACACCCATCTCACACTGCAGACCCCATCACCAGCCTCAGCCCTGTCCTCCTCTTCTGGTTCTTTGCTCCGGAGAGGGAAACTGTCACACCTCAGCTTAACTGTCACCCCCGCTGCCGCCAACTGAGCTCATGGAAAGGAAGATCAGAGGTTCCCTGGACATATGACCACAACAGTTGTCATGGCAAGTGTCCCTGGGCTGGCTTCCAATGGGAAGCATCAAGCCAGAGTACATCAACCTCTGCTTCCCATGAGAAACGCCCCACCCTTCTCTCTTCTTTCACACCCTTTCCCCCTGAGTTCGCTTTTTTATCCTACGTTTAAAATATGTATATATCTTCTCTCTGTCCATATGCCCCCTCCCCCTCTCCAATTCCTATCTCATTGCGCAACCTCGTGGACTAAAAATATTTCTGGCAGCTGGTGATCAAACCCAAACTGAGCAAGATGTAGATTTAATGAGGCTTCCATGGAAACAAGAATCCTTTTGCCAGGCAAAAGGATATGTCTGTGCCAGGGGAAGAAAGAGGGCAGGGGACTGTGTAGAGAGGAGATGATGTTCGTTACATGGGGACAGTGGGGTGTCCCAAGAATCCCTTTGACCCAGCAACTTTTTCTGGAAGGGGTTCAACCTGCAGCTGCTGCGCTGGCTGGCGACAGTCAGCCGCTCTGGTCAGTAGCATTCTGAGAGCCACCTTATGTGACTGTGGCGAGGGAAGGAACCACAGTTTATTTTAGACTTGAGGTAAATATTTACCACCGGAGTCTCTCGAACAGACACTCAGCATCTGGAAAGAAATATTAAAGTATAAAAATAAAAAGCTGCTGACTCCAGGGTTTGTTATGAAGAGCAGGGAAGTGCACAGGAGAAAGGTCAGCTAAATGCAAAGACATTTTCTTCCCTGCAGGTTCTCGGCTCCCTTGAGGGAGTAGAGCGCTGGCTGCAGGAGTCGTGATGTTCCTCAAAGATTCTCAAAGAGAAAGCTGAAACCTTAGTTGGCACAGCCGCCCGGTGCCTGTCTAGTGCCTGATCTCATGTTACCTAGCAGGGAGGGTACCTATTGAAACTCTGCTTTCTCACAGGTCCTTGGCAGTTTCCTGTGGGTTCCCACTGTCTACATACTAATCTTTACATGCTAAGACCAGTGTTCATGCTGGATTAAAAAGAAGGCGCCACAAAACTATGCACTAATTTGGTGAGGAGCTGTTTTTGCTAGATTTGTGCATCCAAAGTGGTTTTTAGACTTTTAAGGGCAAAGGAGGAAGAGGAGGAGGAGGAGGAGGAGGAGGAGGAGGAGACATAACAGAGACTACCTAGACTATATTTACAGGAAAGTCTGATGGTCCCTGAATGGCCATAGAACCAGATTGATGTCATTACAAATTTTAGCTGTTCTATGGATTAGATTAGAGGTTTTATGGCATGTAGCTGAATTTTATTTAAAGTTTTAAGTTTCCTCTCTGTCTTTCTCTGTCTCTCTCTCTCTGTCTCTGTCTCTCCTCTCTCTCTCTCTCTCTCTCTCTCTCTCTCTCTCTCTCTCTCTCTGTGTGTGTGTGTGCGTGTGTGTGTGTGTATTTCTGTGAGGGCCGTTATGTGTAGAGGCCAGGGGACAACCTCCACTGTCATTCCTTAGGCGACATCCATCTTTCTGTGGGAGGGAGTGGCTTCTCACTGATCTGTGAAGTTGACTAGCAGACTAGGCTGGCTGACCTGTGTTCCCAGACCTGAGATTGCAAGCCTACACCTCCCACTGCACCTACATGCCTGCTTCACAAATGGTGTCCGAACCATTCCTGGGAAGAATGTAGAAAAGAGTTAGAAGAATGGGAGAAGAAAATGACCCACACTGTTTTCAACAACTATCTGCATCACAAATATTTTTGCCTCTTGGTTTAGACTAAATGTCAGATTTGAGTCCTTATGGTAGATTTAGAAATTAGAATCACCGGCATTCTCAGGCCACTGTACACTCCATGGGCGTGGGGATCCGGAATGTGCTGGTTTAAATGAGAACGGTGCTCATAGGTTCATATATTTAAATGTCTGCTTCCCAGCTGGTGGACTGTTTAGAAAAGATCAGGAGGTATGATTCTATTGAGAAGATGTGTCACTGGAGGTGGGCTTTGAGGTTCCAAAAAACATCTGGCCCAGATTTGCTCTCTCTCTCTCTCTCTCTCTCTCTCTCTCTCTCTCTCTCTCTCTCTCTCTCTCCTCCAGCTTATAGATCAGATGTGAGCTCTTGGCTACTGCTCCACCCCAATGTCACGCCCACTGCCATGCTCTCCACCATGATGATCATGGATCTGCTCTCTGAAACTGTAATCAAAACAGTTTTTTAAATAAGATGTCTTAGTCATGGTGTCTCTTCACAGCAATATAACAGTAACTAAGATGCTGGGCTGTGGGGATGATTGCAATGCTGCTGATGTAAATCACAGCCAATGTTAGAATCTTCATACACAAGAACTGCTAAACCAGGGGTTCTCAACCTGTGGGTCACGACAACCTTGGAATTCGCATATCAGGTATTTACATTACAATTCATGACAGTAGTAGAATTACAGTATGAGGCAGTAATGAAATAATTATATGGTTTGGAGTCACCACAACATGAGGAACTGTGTTAAGAGGTCACAGAACCACTTTAGAGAACCACTGCTCTGAAGACAATGTTAGTATGTTACATTGTGAATGCGAGGCCAGTTTGGTCTACATAGCAAGTCTTAGGACAGCCAGAGCTATGTAGAGAGACCCTTTCCCAAGACCAAACCAAATGCCATGTGGTCTATTTTTTTATTTTTCTTCTTCACATTTTATAGATGACTACGGAAATTGCCAAGTTCAACTGCCCTGATGACACCAATACTGGGCTGCTAAGCCAAAAGGGCACTGAGAAGGTAGTACTCGTGAGAAAAAGGTGCTTACAAGGTCAAGGTTAAACTTGGATCAGTCACATGGTGTTCTTAGCCTTAGTCAGCTGTTCTGAGGTGGGGGATAGAGGATGTCCAGCTCAGTACATCCCTTCTACCCAGGGACAACAGCACTTAAATAACTGTAGGGCTTTGAAACTAATGGCTGAGTTTTGTCATAGTCTTTGTCTAAAAACAGGTGGTGGGGGGATGTTGGAGGGATAGCTCAGTACAAGCATGGGTATCCAAGTCTGATCACCAGCATCCATGTAGAAAAGCCAAGATCAGCAGTAGTGCCTGGAATCCCAGCCTTGGGAAGGCAAAGGTGGGGGGATCTTTGAGACTCTCTGGCCAGCCAGCCTAGCCTAATCCAAAAGTCCCAGGTACTATCGAGAGGCCTCGTGTTAAAAAATGAGATGGACAGCTCCTAAGTACTAATGTCCATTGTTGGCCTCTGGTCTCCACGTGTGCCTACACATACACAAGTGCCCGCAGGAGAGAAGAAAAGAGAAAGAGTAGGAGGAGAAAGAGGGAAAAGGGTGGGGATGGAGAGAGAATTTATATGCTTTTAAGGGCCTTCTGACATCCTTTTAGTCCTAGCACTTGGGAGGGGAGGCAGAGGTGTCAGACAGATGTCTGTGAATTCGAGGTCAGCCTGCCCTACAAAGCAAATTCCTGGACAGCCCTGGCCGTTACTCAGAGAAACCTGACTAGAACAAGCAAACAAACAAACAAGCAAATTCAACAACAACAAACCAAACCAAACCAAAAGAAAAAAGAAGAAGGAACTTCTGTTGCAATGTTTATCAAAACCAGAGGTGAAATAAAAATTTTGATCTGACTTCTACATAAGATGTTTGCTTTTTAAGAGGACCTGCTCTTTACAGTAACTAGTACAGAATAGTCTAGATGACTGAGGTGACAGAGAATGGGCTTTATATCATGGATTGCTTTACTAGATTTCAGTGAAGCAGCTTATGACTTAGGAAGATAAAAGCTTATGACGTAGAAAGTCTGCCCTATGATTATGGGCCTGGCCATTTCTCTTTAGTTTTGACAATTTTTGTTCCATATTATCTGAACATGGACACACATACTTATGATCATTCTTCCTGATGAAACCAGGTTTTTTTTTTCCTTCTTGTTGATGGAAATGTCCTTCTTTATCTAAAGAATTTTTTGGTCTTGAATTCTTTGGCTGATCTTAGTCTATTGACTTCATCTTTTTATGTTAAATATTTGCATAGTTTATATTTTCATTACCATACCATAAACCCATTATATTTGTATTTAAGTGCATTTTCGAGGATAATGCATAGTATGCTATGCTTATATTACATTTATTATTCTTGTCTATTTCTGCCTTTTCATTTAATATGCTCACTACTAAAATTGGGTTTAATTTCACCATTTTATTTTGTGATGTATTTTCATACTGTATTGCTGTTATTTCTCAATTCCACATTTATTGCTCCTTTAAACTTAATTTTAGTATTCCATTTTAATTTCTCTGCTGGCTCATTACCTGTACCTCTTTGATTTTTTTGTTAGTTGTTGTTGGAATCGCCAATAAACAACTTGAACTTATCAATATGATCTAAAAGACAATATGGCATTACCTCATATAAAACACAAGAACCCTGCAGCCGTCTATGCCCTTCTGTATCTCCCCATATGTGTCATAACAAAACATTACATGTTTTTGGCTCCAAATCCTCATTTGAATGATAAGAGAGAAAAAACGCCTTTACCATTTCTGCTTCTTTTTTGTTGACTTGATGATCCATCTGTAGACCTGTTTCCATTTGATGCCGTTTCAATTTTAGTTTATAGTGTGCAATTGCCAACATAAGTCTTAGGCACTGTTTGTTGCTGTGATGAAATATCATGACCAAAGAAACTTACAGAAGGAAGCATTTAATTGGGGCTTGAGTACAGTTTCAGAGAGTGTGAGGGCAGGCAGGTATGCACTGGCATAGTGGCTGAGGCCTTACTTTCTGATCTACATGCAGGAGACAAAGAGAGGGTGAGGCTGGAATTGGCACGAACTTTGGAAACATTAAAACCCACTCCCAGTGATGTACCTCTCCCAAAAGGGCCACATCTCCTAATCCTTTCTAAACAGTCTGCCAATGGGAACCAAACATCCAAGTATATGAGCTTATTCTCATTCAAACCGCCACATGGATCTTATCATGTCTTTACTAAGACACTGAATCATTGGACAAAGAAATCTAGGTTGGATAGTCTGCCCATGATCTTAATGTTCATTGTTATCCTTTCCTACCTTTTATGAAGAAGCACCACTGTAGATATTTATTACATGTTTAATAAAACCTGAAATATTGAGAGACAGCACATAGTCAAATCCTAGGCAGACAGTTCAGGAATTTCTTGATCCTTAAATACAAGGACAGACAGCTGAGATTCAATCACACACACCTTTAATCCTAGCACAGGGAAAGCCTGGGAGTGGTGACCTAAACCTTAATCCCATAACTCCAGAGGCAGAACTTCCTCTGTTTCTGTGAGTTCACGGCTAGCTACAGAAATAGAGTAGTACACACCTTTAATCCTAACCTGGATGGGATACAGCTGATGTGAAGTGTATTTAAGGTCTCTTAGGAACCCAGTAGTGGCAGAAGCAACAGGCAGAAGCGACCAGGAGCGAGGCTGAGGACGTTGCAAGACAGCTGGGTGAGAATTGACTGTGGTGCTTCCTCTCTCTGATATTTCAGCCTTTCCCCAATATTTGGCTCTGAGTCTCATTTCATACCATCCGACTTCATGCAACTACCCAGCACTTAGAGTGCTTTCTCCAAAGATAATATTTTCCTTGTCTCCCTTCAAGATTCTTCTCTTTTCCTGTGGCTGTCAACAAGTTCAGGGTGATGAATAGAATATGATTGCTTTGTATCCATCCTACTTAGTGGCCTGGAAGCATCTAAGACCTGGTGTTTGCTGTCTTGTTTTCTGCCTTTTGAAACTGTAGTCGCAGGCTGGATTGCATGATATTCCATGTACTATTTTTCGGACCATTTTGTCTATTCTTCAGAAGAGATTGTCACACTCTGTCTTCTGACACTCACTTGTTCTTTATTACAGAATTTCCAATCTGAACCTAGAATTAGTGTGTTTTGTTTGGATAGTGGGGATTGAATCCAAGACCTTGGAGATGCCACACACATGCAGTCCCCATTAAGCTACATCTTCAATCTCTGGGGTTTTCTTCATAATTTTTATTCTTTAGTTTAGATCCTTCATCATTCACTTATAATGACTACACTTTTAACTTATTTTTAAGAAAGATTTTCAAAAATTATGTTTAATTATGTATGTATACCTATGTATATGTGCATGTTTGTGGAGGTATGTACCCATGGAGAACAGAGGAGTCAGATCCCATGGAAATGGAGTTACAGGTGGTTGTGACCCTTCTAACGTGGGTGGCAGAACCTGAGTTCAGGCCCTCTGCGAAAGCAGTAAGCATGTTTAATTCTGAGACATCTCCCAGGTCCTTCCTTCTGTTCTTAAACATGTTTGCAAGAGCTACCTCAAATTCTTTTCATGTCAACATCCAGGCCATTGTATTCATTTACCTTTTTAAAAGTTTAAACTTTGTTATTCAAAAGTTACAAGTAAAAATAATCACGCACCAAAGTTCACAAAACGCTAAGACTAAATCTGAACTTAGGCAGAGCTGGAGTAATCATTCATAATGAATGCTGTGGAACTTCCTATTGTTTTTATATTTTACCATAAAGTGTATTTTTATGCACCTATTCACCACCAAAACAACAGCAAAAATCCATGACAGAGTTAAAACTAGAAACATAATTAACTCTTCTAGTAATTTTTTATATCCATGTTCATAATTCACATTCATTACCTGTAAGAGTTGAAATCAACCTAAATGTCCATCAACAGATGACATAATGCTTAATATATCTAAAGTTGAATATCATTTAGCCTTAAAAATTAATTTATAAAACTTGCATGAGACTATATGGAATTAGAAGGTATGATGTTTAGTGAGACCACAGTCTCAGAAAGAAATAAAAACCTTCATGTTCTCCCTCATGGAGAATCTAGTCTTCAATGCCTGCATACATGCAAAAGACAACAAGAAAGGCTAAATATTATGGAAGGATTGAATGCAGGGATCATTTTCTATTGAACAAATTTTGTCTTATATATTGATCACATTTCTCTGTTCTCCATTTCTGGTAATTGTCATTTGCTAACCATTGAGATGAAATATTACAAAGTATATCAATTATATTATTTTCCTCTATAGGCTCTCATCCTGGAAGAGAAGTCACTATTATGTGAACATGATATTTCTGGTTAGAACAACTTCAGTTTTAATTGTAGTCTCAGGGCATGGCTCTTGTTACACTGAATGGTCCTCATATAATCATTGGTATTGTCTGCCCTAGTCAGTGAGCTCTCATGGACTGAACTAAAACTGTCGTATTTTCCACAACGTCTGCCTGTTCCTGCTGCCAACATGTTCATCATTCATTCGCAAGCCTGCAGGAAGAGATGGCTGCTGGACCTTGTGGACTCTTGCCAGCGTTTGTGTGTAGCTCAGTTCTCAGCCAAAGGCCTGCAGGGAACCCCTTTGAAAACCTTTGAACTTCCCCAAACCCTCCCCTTGCCGCCTGTAAAGCAGGACCTCCACTTTATAAATTTCATCTGCCTCAACAGTCCAGAACTTCGATCTCTGTTCCAAAAGAGGAAATCATCTCCAGGAAGACAGGCTGGCCAAGCCGGAAGGAACCACACTGTTTGCTTCATGTATTCCTTTTCTTTCAAGGATCCGATTTTGCATTGCTTAGTTTTCAATATCCGAAAATGAGTTCTTCAGTTATCTTCAGAGTTTTCAGAGACAAGGTCTAATTATATAGCTCAAACTGGCCTCCAGCTTGCCTCCTGCCTCAGTTTACTAAGTGCTGGGATTCCAGATGTGCACTATTTGGTCATGGTGATCCAGTTTTAAGGTTGTTTTCAGTCATATAGATCAATTCTAGGAACACTGTAGTGGTCAGAGACACAAGCTCAACCTGGTTCCTTTTTAAACATTAATTAAGTTTGCATGCCATACATGCATATAGAGGCCAGGAGACCAATTAAAGGAGTTGGTTCTCTTCTGCCAAAAGGATACCAGGGATCAAACCTTGGTACTCAGGCTTGTCTGTAAGCATCTTTATTTGCTGAGTCATCTCTCCAGCCCCCTGTGTCACCTTCTAACTTTTCAAAGCACTTATTTAAATTATAATTATGTCATTTTTCATTTAAGGTCTGTCCACCCCTCTAGAATAAGCTGTCAGTCCAGAACAGCCATTCAGGCTATGCCAATTAGTTAATATGTATTTGTTGAATAAATGATGGATCACCTGTCTTTTGGATCTTTTATTAACTTTATTAATGGCAAGAAGTTTAAAACCTTACATTAATAGAGACTCCTTTTTTCTTTTACTTTTCATTGAAGCGTCTTGCATAGCCTCTCTGAACATCGCAAAAACACTGCATCAAAGATTGATACTTCTATAACAATCCTGAGACATAAAATGTCCATGTGACTTGCCAAAGCTCATAACAGAGATAGAAACATGGCTAGTGCAGTCTCTTGATGCTGATCAGTCCATTTCAGAGGGTTACTGGGTTCCTTCATTCTGCTATTTTCTAACCTTAATTCAGAGAGCAAAATATGTATAAAGTAAAACCCTCTTTTGAAACAAATGTTTTATACAATGTAAAAATAAAAAATTGGCTTTTTGGACCCCTAGCTAATGTCAATAAGAATAAAGGAAACTATGTGTGCTGGCAATTATTTGTTCATATTCAATATCCCTAGCAAATCTCTATAGAGCCTATAGATAATTAAAAACAATACAGGAATATTAGGACAGATTTTATGCCAATAAATTTAGTATTATAGATAATATTCAAATCCATTTTAAAAAAACACATGCAAGTTGTTGCTTTCAAGAGGTTGAAGGTAAGACACCATACTTTAGACAGAAGCCCTGGAGGACCTGAGTTGTTCTGATTTGAAAGTCTCTTTCCTGAAGGGTAGCTTTCAAAGTATTAGATAGTGCAATGCAAGCTTCTAAGGAAAGGAAGCAACCAATACTCTGACCCCGCTGTGATCAACAATGATGACCAGAATGAAACAATAACACTAAGGGCACACTAGTGGCATAAGATTTTGGCAGTAGCCAACAACTGTTTAATTGGACTTAAGGCCCACTCAACAAGAGGAAAATTGTGTCTGGTACTGGAAATCTTGTCAATTTCTTTGAGCTAATGAGGCCATAGATCTTAAAGGAGAACCTACAATTGGCACTTTACCCAAAGCAGTGTACTTCCTAACTGCATTCTAAAACGTATCCTTATATCCACAAATAAGTGTAACTCTTACCACTCATCAAAACACCTTCTCTTTGAAATGGACGGAGACAATTTTAGGAAACCACAGCCAGTTAAAAATCAGGGAACAAAATAGTCTCAAGGTGCCAAGTCTCAGCTGATGCATCTACACATCTTCTGCACATAAAGCCAGGGAATGTCATGTAAAATCCAGAGAACTGGGTAATCTGCTGTGAGAGTGTGTCTCCTAGCAATGGCAGGGAAGCATTACCCATGATGCTTCAGCAACATGGGTGCCTCAACAAGACCTGAATAAGTACACCACCAATAGCCCTGCTAACATGATAGGGATAAATCTCATGGTGCCTCACAAATAGACAAAGTACTACAAGCAACTAAGGAGGCCTTAGATTGGGAGAATAGTCTTCTCCAGAGAGGAGCACAGCAACTGGTTATCTAATGCCTAATGGCCAGCCTTGAATCATATATATGTGATGAACTTTAAATTGAGCAAGATGTGTGTGTGTGTGTGTGTGTGTGTGTGTGTGTGTGTGTGTGTGTGCTTAACCTCGGGTTAAACAAGATGGAGGGTGAAGACTGATATTCCAAGCTACCTGACCTCTACATGTCACCATGGCACATGGGTACTAATACATAAAAACATTCATGCACACAGATTCACATGTGCGCACACACACATTATGCACAAAATTAATAATAAAACACAACTTACTAAACTTGGTGCAAGGTAATATAGAAAATATAAATAATGTATATTAGGGAAATTCTATTCCTTAAAAATTATTATTAAATATAATTATATTCCCCACTCCTTTTTCTTCTTCCAACTCTTCCTAAGCTCTCCCCTCATACAGTTAAATATAAATGCACAAATATCAGTACAACCTGCTCAGTTTGATGGTGTTGGTTTATGTATATGATTTCAGAGCTGATCAGTTGGTATAGGACAAGCAGAAATTATATTCTTTGTCAAAAACTTCCTACATAGAAATTCTAAGTCCAAATGCTTTCACAGGTACATTCAGTTGACTGTCTAAAGGAAAGAATAATTTCATAGTGACACAAATTCTTAGAAAAATAAGAAAGAGAACTTGTTGACTTATTCCGTGAGGCCTGTGTAACCTCATTCTCCATTCCTTAGAGGAAGGCTTGTGTGAGCAAATCCCACAGGAGAAGAAAGCCTGAGGCCTGTAAACCCCCTCTCTCATGAAAATAGAGACAGGCATTTGATTTTTACTTTTTCAGTAGAGTCTCCTGGGTGCCATCATTGGTGAGGATCCAAGCCAAGGCTTCGTGCACACAGACAAGCAATCTGCCAGCAGAGATACATCCTCAGCCTACATACAAAAGGCCTTTAACAAAACAACGTCAGGTCAAACACAGCAGTATATAATTACCAAGCAGGTTTTATGTCAACAATGGAAGTTTATAAGCCATGTTGATAACTTTAAGAAGCAAAACAGTATGACCCTGTGACACGATAAGGAAAAAAAAAAAAAACCTGACAGAATTTAGTTTCTATCCATGGTAAAAAGAAATAATGAGGAAACAGGCATCAAAATGAAACATTTCAATCCTCACCAGTACAACTATAAAAGGAAAAAAATAAAGTAATAGCACAAAGACAGGAAAGAATTGAAATTATTTGCAATTTTCTTTTTGATGGGTCTTCATGTAGTGCCGGTTGGTGTGGCCTGGAACTTGTTATGTAGCTGAGGATGTCCTTGAACCTCTGATCTTCTCACCTCCACTTTCCGAGGCCTCTACAACTGTGCCTGTCTTATGTGGTGCTGTGACTGAACTGGGGATTTCTGCATGCTAGAAAGCATCCTACCAATTCAGCTACCTGCCCCTGATCGCCAGTTTTTAAAGTCCTAGAGAAAACATAAAACAACTACTGTTAGCTAGATGAACTTGGGTGACAAGGCACAAGATATCTAGAGGACAAATCACAAGTGTATTTTTATATTTTTCCAGCAAGCATGGACATCAGGAAATTCATCTAGCTATGCCTGTAATATCAGTATTCTTGAGGTGGAGACAGGAAGGTCAGATGCTGAAGGTCAGCCTCTGCTACATAGCGAGTTCTGGGATAGCCTGGCTACATGAAACCTCACTGTAAAATAATAAATAGATAAATAAATAAACAAATAAAGAGGTAAATAGATAAGCAAATCACGTACAATTCTTTGAAATTGAGACAAAATTAACAAAACAAAAATATGTGATAGCTATACCCCAAATCACAAGAAAGAGAAGTAGCTCAGTTAGTAAAGTCTTGATTTGCAAGTACAAACAAGCATAGGCATCTGATTGCCCATCAGCCAAGTAAAAAATAGCTAGACATGGTGGCACGCACTTGTAATCCTAGCACTGGGAAGGCAGAGACCTGGGGCTCATTGCCTAGCTATCCTAGCCTACTTGTAGAGTACCCTGTCAATGAAAACTAAAGGTGGGTGACCTCCAAGGAAAGACATCCAAAGTTGATCCCTGCTTTCTACATACATGCATGCTCACACACGAACATAGCCCTCATCTGGACAAACTGATTCTGAAATGAATATAGACATATAGAAGGCCTAGAACAATCTTTGAAAAAGAAGAGCGGCACTGAAGGACTCCCACCACTTACTGAAATGCCATAATGATCAAGCCAGTATGGTATTGATCTCTCCAGAGAAGTGACTTTCCAGAAACCAGAAGTAAAATGACAACACAAGGGATTGCATAAATTGTCTAAGAAAATCAGGTTACTGCGAATACAAGATACAGACTTCCCAACACAGAGCCTAAGAACAGCTGGCACACTATGTAAAAACTGTGACCTTGAAAGCTAGAAAGAAAGAACAGGCATGTGAGTTAGAACCACGGCCATATCAAAGATAGGACACTGGCCACAGCTTTCTCATTCTTAAGCCATGTGTGTCTTATCTAACCTTCAATTAATTAAATGCAACTTATTTTGCAAAATCATTTATGTTGAAATCCTTGGGTGCATTTTTATTTCATGAAAAACTATTTTAAGAGGCTGCACTTGATATTTATAAATGGAACCCACATCAGATGGTGGTAAAAGTCTTATAATATAGTGTTGCCTTTACAAACTGAAGATTCCTCCACACCACAAACAACTGTCACATACAGTGCCTCCCTGGAAAACTTAGGCGTGAGTAAGTTGGGTTTGATGATGTGATTGTAGTGGCAGCCAGGTTGCTGCTGTGGGGAGGAGCATGGCAATGGCATTTAGATGAAGATGGGGCCATTGTACCCAGAAGGAAGCCAGGATGGATGATTGACATCACTAGAGCAGACCAGCAGCCTCATCTTGTTAAGCTATCTCCCATATTTAGCTTGATGTAATTTGATAATTGCAGTTATTAAATACTTTCTTCCACACCGTCTTTTATACCTCTGCTGAAGGAAGTTGCACCTGTGTCCATTTTTCTACCAAACCATGGAGATTTGAGGGTCCTTTCTAACCCCAATGTCAGGCACAGTGCCTGATCTGCAGGCCCCCAGGAGAAAGAAATTCTTTAGTGGGGAGAGGGGAGAAAATTGAGAAGTGTTGAAATGTCAGCAGGGTCATAAAAGATGAGGAAAATAACCCTGGTGGTGAGTGTAAGGGCCTGTGTGATGGATGAAAATGAGTTTAAGACCCCACAGGTAGCATGGGAGAGCAAGGCAATGAAGAACTAAGAGGGTGGAGCCAGGAAAGAGAGACTGCAGACCCTTTTGAGCTAAAACCAGAACAGGATCGAAACTGATCTGCTGGTCTATAGAAAACCAAGTAGACTCCCCTCAAGGTCTGAGCAGGGGCAGCATTTGGTAGCATAGACATAGGCAAACAAGATAACTCTAGTCAGCCACAGTAGAACAAAGTTCCTTCTATATCTACTGTGGCTGGTAATTTTTTACCAGAACCCTTGAAGAGAATAGCACATTTCACTTTCAGGTTATAATAAATGTTGCCAGCAGCTATGGCACACTTGTAGGCCTGGATCTATACATCAGTTCTTACTGACAAGGACATTGAAGGCATTTCAGTCTCTGTGCAGGGAGACAGTTGGCTTGCCCTGTGCACACAGCCTTGGCCTCTGGATGTGCAGTGATGCTGCAGGAGATTAACTCATGCCAATATTGTGCAGGCAGAGGGGGAAGGGTTCTTCACACAATCTCAGCAGCCTAAGGGACTGAAGCACATCCTTTTATTTAAGCAGATTTCTACACCAGGGGTGAGCCATAGGAAGCCTGAAAGCCCAAAGAAAAGCCTTCCTCTTTGTATACTACCCTGGAAATGGCTTAAGAACCTTATAAATTGGGGCTTCATAAAAAAGGATTAGAGAGTGAGCTATCAGGGCTGATAAATTTGCCATCTAGATAATTCCTGCCTATATTCTTTCTCCCAAATCTTTCACTATTTAGGGAAGCTCGTACAAGTCCATTTTCCTGCCGCTGATAGACTTTCTGGCATCAATGAATATGTTTGTGTTTTATTTGTCCGCTGCTGGACAGGTTCATGATGACTTCCAGTGGGATTTTCTTTCAATCCCCCGCCGATGGCCAGGGTCATGCCTATGTCATTTTTTGCCATATGGCAATATTTTATACAGCCTGCATCACAGAAGAGAACCATCAGAGTCCTCCAAATGACTGAACAAATAGCAAAGGGTATTTCTGGGATTCTCTTCCCAGTCCCCTCCAGGCACTGAGTGAAAAAAGAGAACAGTTTTCCCGTATTACTCAAGTCAGTGTGAGAGAAAAACTGGGGCAAGGCTCAGCCAGCTCCCATCTTTTCACCTTTTCAGTATCCCTGGCTCCTCGAGCTGAGTTCTGTAGGGCCTCGTCCCCTCCTCATCTCAGGTACCTACCTCTCTTGATATATTACTGTTGAGCTCCTTCTAGAAAAACAAGCAAATGTATCCTTTATAAATCAGAGCTTTGTCTACACAGCGTACTTGGTGTGAGGACTTGCTGTGAATTAGAGCAGTTGTTCATGGTCCAAGCATGCAAAATTCTATTTCAGACTGCCCTCCTTAGACAAATTAACTTTTCAAGAAGAGTTGTATTGTTCTAGAGCACACAACTCTCTTCAATTTCCCATGCTCCCGATTGCACTGAGGAGGCTGTCCCAACTCGTCAGATCCGATGGGACCTTTCTCCATCTCCTGCCACAAGTGCTCACCTTATTGTTGTTTCTTTGTATGCTCTTCTCTACCATAAGCCTTTGCGGTCCTCTCTCTCTCTCTCTAGACGGCTCTTTCCTCAGCAATCATCAATTTCGCTCCTGTTATTCTTTCTCCCTTAAATGCTGGCTTGTCAAGAAGTCTCTCAAAGTAAAGGTCATTGGTCTCTCAAACTCATCCATCTTTCATGCTGTTCATAGCACTTGTCTGATAATGTCACATGCATATATATTCCACATATCTTTCTTGTTTAATCCAGTTTTCCCCCAAAGGCTGAAACTTGCTCAGAGAAAGGGACTTGGATTTCCTCCCTACTGCATCCTGTTCACTTCAGCACAGGAAGCTTCTTAATAGCTACTTTTAAATTGAGGAATAACTAAAGGATATAGTCTACATAGCCAGTCCTTTCTTCTTGATAATGTCCTCTGTCCCAAACATAGAAACCAAGTGCTTATTAAGTCTCAAGAGAGGGATAGTATTGGGTTGCTCTGAAGTTTTTATATCAAGTTCACAAGCCCCTTTCTCTAACTTACTGGCTTTAGTTCTGTAATATGGAGACACACAAAGACCATTCTTAATTTGCACACTGGTGAATCTAGGTCGGATATTTAAGTACTCAATTTTCAGTCTTCTATGACAGTTTATAAATACTGTCTTCATTCTATAAATGAGGCCCTATGCCAACTATAACAAGGACATTTAGCTAAAGAGAAGTGTTCATATGTTAAAATGAGACCATCTTTGCTAAGTTATGAATATCTGAGGATTAAGGGCCATGCTTAATTTGAAAACATTTTGTAAACCATCAAGCATGATACAGAGACAAGCATTCTTGTCATTTTTTATCATAAGCAAGGCTCCAAGCCGAAGGAAGAAGGTAACCAGGGTATTAATGACCAGCAAAAGAGGCCATTGTGCTCAGTTTCGAGAGAAGAGTCCAAAGACAGTATATATACCTGTTTATATTTTATCAAAAGACTAATACTCACTTCCCTTGCCGTGAGATAATGCTCTTGTATAAGGTAAGAATTTGTCATTCATATTGGTTTAGTAAAACTGCTGATTCGTCAATATTTAGGAAGTATAGGTGAGATGACCAGACTAGGAGAATTCTGAGAAGAGGAAAGGCAGAGAAGCAGTCACCAGCCAGACGCAGAGGAAGCAAGATGAGAATGCTGGACTGAGAAAAGGTACCAAGCCACATGGATAAACACAGATAGAAATTATGGGTCAATATAAGTGTATGAGCTAATTAGTAACAAGCTTGAGCTACCAGCTGAGTGTTTATAAATAATATTAAGCTTCTGAATCAATTATTTGGGAAGCAGCTGCTGGGTATTTCGGAGTTTTTGGCAGGACAGAAACTTATGACGACAACCCCCACTCCAGCCACAGGGCTTCAGTAAGGATTTGCTGGGAAAGAACATGTAAAAACCTTTTTTAAAAATGGGAAACCGGGCCACCGGGACCTCTGCTCTCTGAGGTGTCCCAGCGCACTCTGGAGCAGGGGCAGCTGAACTCTACACCTGGCCACACCCACAGCTCCTGCTGCTGCTGAGGGTATCTGCAAGGATCCCTACCGCGACCCCGAACTAAGTGAACTGAGCAAACCTCTCTGAGGGGCGGTTTCGAACCCTGACCAGAGAGGTGACAGGAGACACACAAACCACAGTGCCACAACTGATCAGGACCCATCTAATCGTGAATCACTGAACCCATGGGCAAACGTCAGTGCAAGAAATTACATAATAATACAAAAGGCAATATGGTAACTCCAGAAGAGAGTGGCGATCTTACAAATACAAGACCTGAACTGAGCAATGAAGAGGAAACAGAAGGAAGCAACACCAAAAATTCCTTTTTGATGAT
>PVIH01002092.1:0-31726 GCA_004025045.1 Sigmodon hispidus
TCTTCTTGTTCTGTTCGGAGTATCGCCCAAAAATCAAAGGAGAACACCCTGGCTTATCCATCGGTGATGTCGCAAAGAAACTGGGAGAGATGTGGAACAACACTGCTGCGGATGACAAACAGCCCTATGAAAAGAAGGCTGCCAAGCTGAAGGAAAAATACGAAAAGGATATTGCTGCTTACAGAGCTAAAGGAAAACCTGATGCAGCGAAAAAGGGGGTGGTCAAGGCTGAAAAGAGCAAGAAAAAGAAGGAAGAGGAAGATGATGAGGAGGATGAAGAGGATGAGGAAGAAGAGGAAGAGGAAGATGAAGAAGAGGATGATGATGATGAATAAGTTGGTTCTAGTGCAGTTTTTATTTCTTGTCTATAAAGCATTTAACCCCCCTGTACACAACTCACTCCTTTTAAAGAAAAAAAATGAAATGTAAGCCTGTGTAAGATTTGTTTTTAAACTGTACAGTGTCTTTTTTTGTATAGTTAACACACTACCGAATGTGGTGTCTTTAGATAGCCCTGTCCTGGTGGTATTTTCAATAGCCACTAACCTTGCCTGGTACAGTCTGGGGGTTGTAAATTGGCATGGAAATTTAAAGCAGGTTCTTGTTGGTGCACAGCACAAAGTAGTTATATATGGGGACGGTAGGGTTTTTGTTTGTTTTTGTTTTTGTTTTTTCCCCATCAGTTGTCTCTGCAGCTTATACGAAGATAATTGTTGTTCTGTTAACTGAATACCACTCTGTAATTGCAAAAAAAAAAAAAATTGCAACTGTTTTGTTGACATTCTGAATGCTTCTAAGTAAATACAATTTTTTTATTTAAAAAAACACTTCAGAGATCTACAGAATATGGCATTTAAGATATTTTAAAAACATATGTTCTTTTTACTTTTATGACAATGAGACACATCTGCTCCAGGCAGCACCAATCTATTGAAGAAACTCCATATGGAGCTTACTTTCTTTGTGGCAAAAGTTAGCCACATTAGGATTTGTACAACAGTTCTCCACCCAGTCTCCTATAAGACATTCTTTACTAAAAATTTTCCCCCTAACAGGGTCTCTTCACATATCTCTAGCTGTCCTGGAACTTGCTGTGTTGACCAGGCTGGCCTCAAACACCTAGGATCCACTTGCCTCTGCTTCCTCAGTGCTTTTACTATACTTTCCATCCATATCTCATATACTTTCTTATTTCTATGCCTTTTCCTCTTCCAGCTTTGTCCTTTTATTATTTTAACTTTTTAATTGTAACTTTCTATATCTTTAACGGTTCCTGGAATCTGTGGACTCTAACAGTATCTCAACATGACCCATACCTTACTTCCTCAATTTTTTTTTCTTTTCAAAAATCAATCTAACCTAGCAGTGGAGGCACATGCCTTTAACTCCAGCACTTGGGAGGCAAAGGCAGGTGAATCTCTGTGAATTCAAGGCCAATCTGGTCTACAAAGTGTTCCTGAACAGCCAGAGCTGTTACACAGAGAAACACTGTCTTTAAAAAAAAAAAAAATCAATCTAATATCTATCCCATCGTCACCCACCATCTGTTTCTCCTACTCCTGAGGTTATTAATACAAAACCACTATACTCTGTACTATCCTTGGCCAGTTATCTTCCTGTTGGCATTAAGGAGCTAGTACACCTGCGCAGTGCTGGTGGTCTTCAGCCATGACTGTTCTCATGGTTACCATTCTACTCAGAGAATAACACATCTGACACCTGAGCTGCGGGACTAAGGAACTGATTTCTGAATTTCTTTTTTTTTTTTTTTTTTTTTAAAACTTTTATTTATTTATTTACTTATTTATTTGCCTTGGTGTTTGCCTGGAACTGGAACTACAGACAGTTGTTAGCTGCCATGTGGGTGCTGGGAATCGAACCCGGGTCCTCTGGAAGAGCAGACGGTGCTCTCAACCACTGAGCCATCTCTCCAGCCCCGATTTCTGAATTTCTAATACATCTAAGACTCTCTCAATTGAAAGAATACAGCTGATTTTTTTTAAAAGCAACAAAATAACCCCTGATAAAGAAATGCCAAAGCAGTCACATACTAAACATGAAAAACAAAAGAAACATAATTCATCCAAAACTTAATAATTCCACAGTAAAGTTATTCACTAATGGTATTCTTTGAACATACTCTTCAAAGAAATCAAAGAAGAGAATAGGCTCACATGGATCCAGCATGGTTCAGCACATAAAAACAAGCCTGCTGACCTGATTTGGATCTATGGATCCTACATAGTAAAAAATATAGACTTAATTCTCGAAAGTTATACTTTGACATCCACATGCCATGCACACACTTGTACTCACATATATACATCACCACACACATATACACACACTAAAAAATATTTTTTAAAGTAAGAACATAAGCTCCTGATTGGAAACACAAATTAATGAAATAAAGTGATGCAAGTTATCAGATACGAGTTCAATAAAAAGAAATATTCAAAAAAATCTGAAATGCTTGAAGTAAAAACAGAAGCTAAATCAAAAGCTCTGTGAAGAAAATCTTTAAAATATTAGCTAGTTAGTTTTTGTCAACTTTCTACAAGGTGGGTCATCTGGGAAGAGTAACTTCAATTGAAAAAACATCTCCATCAGATCTTCTGGCATTTTTCTAGATTAATGATTGTTGTGGGAGAGTCCACTCTAATGGGAGCCATGTGACTGCAGAGGCAGGCGGATCTCTGAGTTAGAGGCCAGCCTGGTCTACAGAGTGAGTTCCAGGACAGCCAGGGCTACACAGAGAAACCCTGTCTCCAGAAACAAACAAAAAAAGGAAAGAAAGAATCAGAAAAGAAAGAAAGAAAGCGGGCTGAGGAAGCTACGGAGAGCAAGTCAATGAGCAGCATCCCATGACCCTCGCTTCAGCCTCAGCCTCCAGGTTCCTGGCTTGAGTTCCTCCTCTGACCTCCCGTCATGCTGAAGTGTGACCTGTTAGACAAGAACACAAACCCTTTCCTTCATAAGTTGTTTCTGGTCACTGGTCTTAGCACATCAATACGTAGCAAACTAAGACATTACATAAGCCCCAGAAAGCTCTGTGGGAAGTCTCAACCACAGGATAGATCAAGGAGAGAACAAAATATCTGAACTTGAAAAAAGATCACATCCAACAAGATCAAAGAGGAACTCCAAGATACACAAAACATTGTGAAAAAACCAAACACAAGAAGAAGAATCTTGTTCCAGAGCACTAAAAAACATTTTTAAATGAATTATGACAAAAATTTCTCAGAGAAAGAGACCTCAATCCAGACACAAAGGCTTTTAGAACACCAAACCATCAAGGCCTCCTCCCCCTAAAAGAACCTTCATCATCATATTAAAACATTAAATATAAAGTTTATTGAAAAGCAGCAAGACAGAAATTCTAAAAGCAAAGCTATCACAGTTTCCATAGGTAACAGCAGACCTACTGCCATAGATGCTGGAGTTCAGTCCATGAAGTAAAACTACAGTGTGAATTCCCACAAGGGAGGCTGGGGACCCAAAGAGAGCATGCAAGAAGCCCTAAGGATCCAGAGTGCCTCTTACATTGAGCTTTTATTCAGAATAACTACATGGAAAGATAATCATAATACAAAAAAGAAAAAATCATTAAACTATGTTTACAAGGAACAGATGTTTTGCTCAAAGATCACCAGGGAGGACAAAGAAAAAATGACAAGGAAGTAGAGATAGAAAAACATGGGAACTCCCAAGCCCACATGTCTTTAGAAACCACACATTCCCAGATCCCCGAGGCAGAACGTGTGTGGTGTACGTTTCCCTGACCAGTGTGTCAAGGGTCAGAGTGCTTAGACACAGAATATGTTTCCTTCTCAGAGGAAACTGAAGCTTTAAAACACAGGAAGGGTATATTTTAAATCCTGAAAGACAAGAACTGTTGTTACATACCTACCTATACTCAGCAGAGCGATCTGTCATAAATGAAGAAGAAACAAAACTTTCTCTGATTAAAAAAAAAAAAAAAAAAAAAAAGGCTAAAAGACTTTATGGTCACAAAGCCATTACAAAGTTAGCTGAAGGAATTCCTAGACTTTAGGTGAAAAAAAAAATCATTTACTTATCCTTGCAAAAGACCTGCTTTGGGTTCCCAGAACCTACATGGTAGCTCACAACCATCCATAACTCCAGTTCCAGGGATCTGACTCTCTTCTGACCTCAGAGGGCACCAGGCATACATGTGGTGCATATACATACATGTAGGCAAAGTACTCATACACATAAAAATAAAATACCTTTAAAAGAAATAATAAGCCATGATAGAGTAGTAATTAAAAGCAAGAGAAGAGTAGAAAAACCCAAACTCTACGAAGTCAGCAAAGGGACAGAAGTCAACACACACCTTTCAATGACAACTCTAGGGCTGGAGAGATGGCTCAGAGGTTAAGAGCACTGACTATGCAACAGTCTCTAAACAAATGTAGGAAAGGTGAAGTAATTCCTTGTGTTCTATCTGATCACAATAGAACAAGAGAAACCCTAGCACAGACACAGGGTCCTTGATACGGCATATCAAAACCATTCAATACAATGAAAGTAGTCCTAGGGGGAAGTATATAACTCCAAGTGCCTACATTAAGAAATAAGGGCGCTGAGTGGTGATGGTGTTGGTGGTACACTCCTTTAGTCCCAGCACTAGGGAGACAGAGACAGACAGTGCTACACGGGGAAACCCTGTATTGAAAAACAGAAGAGTGGGGAAGGGGCTGGAGAAGCAGCTAATGGCTAAGAGCACTTACTTATGTGGACAGAGGTTGCATAGGATCACACATGCTCAAAGAAGCAGCAGAGGGCATTAGATACCATGGAACCAGAATTACAAATGGTTGTGAGCTGCCCTGCTAGGTGCTGGGTCCTGAACTCTGTTCAGGGCAGTGTGCACCCTGACTGCTGAGGGCCTCTCTAGTCCTCTCATCTCATGATTTGGGATTTAGCTTGCTCTTTTTTCAGGGCTCTAAAATACATCATTATGTTATTTGTTTGAAGTTTCTTCTCCTCTTCTCTTTTCTTCCTCCTCCTCCTCCTCTTCCTTCTTCTAAGACAGTATCACTAGAGCCCTGTATAGCTTGGAACTCACTATGTAGTTTGTGATGGCCTCAAATGCAGAGATTTACCCTCCCAGTTAAAGGCATGTGCTACCATGTCCTGCCGCTCTAATTTCTTTTTATAATATATATAATATATATTACATGTATAATATTATATCATTATATAGTATATATTACACATATTAAATTATATTATATAATGTTATGTTATTATATATATTACATGTATAAATATAATATATATATTACATGTTTGAGGGGCTGAAGAGGTGGCTCAGTGGTTAAGAGCACTGGCTGTTCTCCCAGAGGACCCGCATTCAATTCCCAGCAACCACATGGCAGCTCACAACTGTCTGTAACTCCTGTTCCAGAGATCTGACACCTTCACACTAATGCACAGAAATAAAGCTAAATAAAATTTAAAATATATATACATATATATTACATGTTTGAATGTTCTCCCTAACATCTATGTCTGGGTACGACTTGTGTGGTACCGACGAAGGCCAGAAGAGGGCACTAGCTTCCAGAAGTGGAGTTGGAGGACAGTTGTGAGACACACACGGAGTGTCTTCAACAAGAGCAACACAGTCTCTTAGCTGCTGAGCCATCTCTCCAACTCCCCACACACATAATTTTAATAAATAAGGTAGATTTAAAACAAATCAGGGCTTAAACATCTTCTCAGCTTTGATACTGCGGGGACAGCTTGGTCCTAATAGCAGGATATGCCAGACTACATTGACTCACTCTGGGAGTCCTTACCCTCTTTGAGGAGTGGATGGGGGAATGGGGCTGGGGGGGGGAGCTGGGAGAGGACTGGGAAGTTGGGGGGGGGAGTGGTGAGTATGTTTTTAAAAAAATTTAAATTAAAAAAATCAGGGCAGAAATTAATGAAAAGGAAACAATATAAAGACTCAATGAAAGACTTAGCTTTTTGAAAAATAAACAAGATTAACAGACTCCTAGCCAAGTTAAAAACAAAACAAAACAAAAACCCAGAAAGACCCAAATTGATTACAGATGAAAAGGGAGCCATTATAGCATAACAATGTAATTCAGAAAAAGATTATTTGATCTTATCTTTAAAACATATAGGATCCAGCCAGGAGGTGGTGTCCCAGGCCTTTAATCCCAGAACTCAGCAGGCAGAGTCAAGTGGATCTCTGTGAGTTCAAAGCCAGACTGGTCTACAGAGTGAGTCCCAGGACAGGCTCCGAAGCTCCAGAGAAACCCTGTCTCAAAAACAAACAAACAAACAAAAAGAACCCTTCATGAAGTGGGAGGGCAAAGGAACCCTGCCACTGCCTGTTACTCGATGCCTGGGGGGGGGGAGTTTTTTTCTTTAGAAATGTATCTAGACATGAAAACAGGAAGGGGGGGTCTACTATTCCAGGGGGAGTAGGAAGAGGGTGGGGGGACATGCACAAATGAAATTGTCAAAGAATGAAATTTAGTTTTTAAAAAGACTTGTGGTGGCTGACACAGTAGCCATCATAACCCTGCCTAATGCCGGCTCTGTTCTTAGGGTTCTATGTGCCCCCGACATCTGATCATATGACACATAGGCCCAGTTTCTAGGGACATATCCTGGACCTTCAACTGTAGAGGGCCACACCATGTCCATATCTTGACAAGACAGTTTTTGTGCCTGAAGAGATTGTTCAGTCTTTTATTATTATTATTACTATGTATACAGTGTACAGAAGAGGGCACCAGATCTCATCACAGATGGCTGTGAGCCACCATGTGGTTGCCAGGAACCAAACCCAGGTCCTCTGGAAGAACAGCCAGTGCTCTCAACCGCTGAGCCATCTCTCCAGCCCCCCAGTCTTTTTGTTTTGCCTTGTTTTTGTTTTTTGAGACAGACTTCCTCTGTGTAGCTCTGGCTGTATTGGGACTTGCTCTGCAGACCGTGTTGGCCTTGAACGCACAGAGATCTGCCTCCTCAGCCTCCCCAGTGCTAGGATTAAAGGTGCCACCACTGCAGGGTTTAAGATTGTTGGATGTCTTGTCTTCCCTGCCACTTTATTGTCTCCCAGATGTGTCCACGGCACAGAAGGCTGACTTCTCTCTGCAGAATGATGGGCAGGATTCGGGTAAAGTAAAAATGTGCTAATAGCATAAGTGTACCCAGACCTCTCCTGCAAGGAAAATAAAGCTAAAAATGGTAGAAAGTAGGTTACTTCAGACTAGGACTGAAGCTGGCTTTCCATGTAATGTCACACTGAATTCTTTTTTTTTTAAATATTTATTTATTATGTATGCAGTATACAGAAGAGGACACCAGATCTCATTACAGATAGTTGTGAGCCACCATGTGGTTGCTGGGAATTGAACTCAGGACCTCTGGAAAAACAATCAGTGCTCCTAACCTCTGAGCCATCTCTCCAGCCCCACACTGAACTCTTAATTCAAACTTGAGCCAATATTGGGATGATACTATTCTTCCAAAGGTAGGAAGGACATATTAAACTATTTGCTAATCTAAGTCAAAGTTTTCAATTCTTAGATGTTGAAGTACACAGGTATTTATTTATTCTTTTTTCTGTTTCCAGTATGTAAAGGGTGAGCCAGTATGTGACCTCCATCAGCTTATGAAGTGGATATGCTATGGTCTCATTTTCCAGTTGTGTAAGCTGAGACCTAGAGCTAATTCGGCTTTTCAGTGTGCTACGCCAAGGTTAAACTCAGGCGGAATTCTCCAAGTGGGAATTCCCCCAGCTAGTAACAGAAGCAGTTATGAAAACATGATTTCCAGCCGGGTGTGAGGCTCAGCACTCAGGTGGATGGATCTCTGAGTTAGAGGCCAGCCTGCTCTGCAGAATGAGTTCTAGAACAGCCAAGGATACAAAGAAACCCTGTCTCAGGAAAAAAAAAAGTGTTGAATTTTGGGCTCATAGTTCAAAGATTACGTCCGTGACTGTCATGGTGGGGAACATGGTAGCAGACAAGCACGGCATTGTAGCCAGTCTTTTCTTTGGGCCCTCCCAAATAATGACACAGAGACTTAGTAACTATGAAACCTTGGCCTAAGCTTAGGTTTGTTCCACTAGCTCTTATGACTTAAATTAACCCATTTCTATTCATCTATGTGTTGCCACGTGACTCATGGCTTTTACATTGCCTCCTGCATATCTTGCTTTTCCTGTGTCGACACAGGCTGACCTTTTTTCTTCCCAGAGCTTTCTCTGTCCAGAAGTGCTGTCTGTACATCCTGCCTATCTATTGGCTGTTTAGCTTTTTTATTAAACCAATCACAGTGGCACATCGTCATATAATGTAAAGGAATATTCCACAACATGGCATGGCCCTTACATCTTAATCCACAAGCATGAAGCAGAGAGTAAGCTAGAAACGAATGGCATGTGCTTTTGAAACCTCAAAGCCTACACACACACATGAAAGACCCCAACCTCAAAATTTCCACAAGGCCAATTAGCTGGAAGTCATCATCCTGCAGGCAAAACCTCAGTATATAAGGGAACCGACAGTCGGGAATCATTTGGCCAATTAGCAGGGAGTCATCCTGCGGGCAAAGCCTCAGTATATCAGTCAAGTTTCTTAAAAAGATAAGGAAGGCCATGGGAGGGTGAAGAGACCGGGAGTGTCTAATCTTAACACAAACCAAATGTTCACAGTACCTCCAGGATCAAAAACTTTACAACCTTGCCCCAAAGTTGAACCTTTCACATTACCCCTTAGCGGAACTTTATATGTAGTTCAAAGTAGCTATGAGATATGATATATGTCTTTATGTTTAGGCTGATGAGACTCTCACTGTATAAAAAAGAGAGACTGATCTTTGTAGGCGCGCTCAGTTAGCTGAAGCTGCTGATTGCCCACAAGTGCCTGTGTACTAAAATTACCTCCTGTCATTTACAGCCTGGGACTTGTGCGTGAGTTCTTGGGGCTGGGGTCCCTGAGGATCTTTCACACACACACACACACCTCTTCCAACAAGACCATATTTCCTAATCCTTCCCAAACAATGCTCCCAACTGGAGATAAAATATTTAAACATGAGTCTTTGGTGGCCATTCTCACTCAGATCACTACAGCCCATGTAGGGCCCACTGAGTCGGCAGCTAGTGGCCTCTGGATTGGGGCCCAGTCAAGCTGTGGTGTTATTAGCACTGTCTCAGGTGTTCAGGCATAGCTAAGGTAATCGCTGTGGCCATGCTCGTGGATGGGTGCATCTGTGTCCATCTGTCATGTGAAGAATGTCTTTCTTCAAAGAGGTATTCTATCAAAGAGCCTGGCCCTTAGCTCCCCTACCCCCAATGCAGATGTTTGTTCTCAGCCAGGCACCTTTCTCAAAGCACCTCCAGCTCCTTCCCCAAAGGAACAGCACCAGCATATACCTGGCTGCCATACTAGATGGTTTCTTAATCTTTTTTCTTGTGTAGAATCTCATACTATTCCTTGACTCTCCACAATGGAAATCTCCTTAGGCTTTACCACATTTCAGGGCTCCTCTCCCTCTATCTAATTGTGAGGTTCTTCAGAATTCCATACTTCTTACCTTTGGCTTCGATAGCCTGCCATCCTTAGGCTTTCCTCATCCACCCACCCCCAGGCGGTTTCCCTTTTCCTCTCCCTTGCTAAACCATTGATTACTTTCCTAGCCCCCAAAGTCCATTCCCTTATTTGGCCACTAATTCCTAAACTGATCACTAAGGTCCAACTATCAAAACACCAAGGTCCAGCAATCAAAATTCAACTAACCTAATTAAAATACCCAATCAGAATTTACCAATAGGTGTCTGTACTAGCTCATTCTAGTACAGACCTCTCCCGTTTCCCTCTTAAAACTAACAGCTATTTGCAGCAGTTTCTATCCAGTTCAGATTCAGCTAACATGTTTCTTTGCCTTGTTTAATAAAGGATTTCTTTATGTTTGGTTGGTGTTTGGAAACTAGTGTTTGGATGTGGCCTGTGCCTACTCTGGGGTCCAGAGGGAGCCCCCCCCCAGTACATGGGTCCCTTTAATCCTCAGCTCCCAAGAGCAGACTTTCCTGCGCTCTTTCACCCCTCAAAGCCCAATGGGGAATGGGAACACCTCACACTCTGTAGGAGTAGCCCTTAGCCTAGGTTACCCCTAGGGATTCAACTGCAGTGGGACCAGCAAGGCCACAGCACGGTCAGATCAGCAAAGGGAGCATGTTCTGATTTCTAACCCTTCACCAGCTGAAGTGGTGTACAACTGTGATCCAACATTCAGGAAGCTGAAGTAGGACAGACCTCAAGTTGTAGGTCAGCGTGGACTCCATGGGGTATTCAAGTATGCTTTCTGTTGTAACAAACACCATGACCAAAAACAGTGTGTCTTACAGTTGTAGATCATAGTCCATCATTGAAGGGAGTCAGAGCAGGACCTGTCTGTTTGCTGGCTTGATCACTTGCTTGTTCCCTGGCAGATGCTCGGATGGCGTTCTTATATAGCCTAGGTCCACCTACCTATGGATCATGCTACCTTCAGTGAGGAGAACCCTCTTAGCTATTGATCACACCAATCCCTCACAGACATGGCCACAGACCAGTGTGATGTGGGCAATCTGCAATTGAGTCTCCCTCAGGTGCTTCTAAACTGTGTCCAGTTAACAGCGGAAGCTAATTAGAGACATGGGGAGACCCTTTATCAAAACCAACAAAAATGGCCTTAGAATAAATAAGTGAAACCGAGTAGGATACAAAGCACAAGGAAGAGCTAAAAAGTCAATTGATGACTATGTAACTTTGAGTAACCAGGGGACCAGAGATATTGTAAGGAATCTCTGAGATGTGACTGACCGCTGACTTGCTCATTGTTGGATTTAGGTTTTTTGGGTTTTTTGGGGGGGGTTTTTTGTTGTTTTTTTTTTTTAATCAAGTGCAGTTACTGCCACCAGCAAATCAGCACTTCTGCCCCGGGGGACAGGAAACAAAGTAACAAAGTTCAAAGGGGGAAAGACAAAACAAAACAAAGTGGGAAACAGTAATCACTCTCGGAAAGAGACAAGAGTTAAGTGTTAGGGTTCTGCAAGGGAATCAGAAACAATGGGGAGCGTAGCCCCAAGTCTTGTTCTGTTTACAGCCATTCCCTATTTACTGACTCAGACCAATAAGGAGTCTTAACATGCAGCTTCCAGCACAAGCCAGGTAAAGGTGCAGGCTGCGGGGAGCGGGGATGAAGGCTGGTAGATCTCTCATGAAGAAGTGGGACATGATGCTGCTCACAGCCCAATACACAAGTGATGTGACTGTAGCTGCCCAGCACGCCCAGCACAATGCGAACCCCGATTCTCAGGGTGTAGGGTAGAACTTTTGGAGGGAGATCGGAGCTCGGGCTCAGCAATCTGCACATCACTTCTTGAGTTGGCGTTTCCAAACCCAGTGTCCTTGGCTAGAAGCTCGCGTGGGACAGACAGGACAGACAGCTGAGTGGACGCTCCCAAGACTGCTCCCAGAGAGTAGAACAAGTCTCCAAGGCCGAAGGGCGGGCTTTCCTGAGACAGCCCGCCGGCGTCAGCAGCGCTTCTCCATGTCCCCCGCCCAGCGAAGAAGGCGGGCTAAACACTAGCGATCAACCAATAGACATCCAGCGTTTGAATTTGCGTCCTGGTGAAGCCAATCACAAGTGCCGGGAGTCTGCGGGGCGGGAGAGGCTGGCGGTCTGGGGGGCGTAACTCGGTGCTCCTACCAGTAGGAGCTCCGGGCGCGTTTGAAAACGGGGCGGGGGTGGGATCCGCGCCTGCGTACGGTGCTCGGCGCACTTGCCCCAGGCGCGGGCGCGCTTGCGAGCTGTCTCGGGCGGCAGTGGCGTGAGCTCGGCGATGGGGAGCGGCGGTGGTAAGTGCTGGCGGGAGCGGGGCCGGCGGTGGGTCCTGACTCGGGCCCCTGTGACCCGGGAAGGCGCGTCGTATCTTCCAAACCATGGGCTAGGCGCGGGTCCCCCACTGTTAGTCTGCCCGCGCGGTTTAAATGCCCGCCCGGCGCCTACGCCTCTTCGTACCCCGGGGCGATTTAGGTTCTCTGCCCAGCAAACTTCGATTTTACTTTTTTTGTGAAGTCGAGAACGATCCCCACAATACAGATCGATTTCACGTCTTGTCCCAGCTCTTACGGGTGGTTCGATCACCTGAGTGTCCCGTCCGCAGCTACGATCGGCGGCAGAGACTACGGGATCTGTCCCATGAAAACCTGGGGGTGTGATTTCACTTGTTACAGCAGTTAAACACTTTAGATGTGTAATCCAGAGCAAGTGAATCAGGAAACTTATGATAATATCTGTAGAATTTTGGGGAATTAGGGCTCTGGATATGCATTTGGCTTTTTCGATAGTTTTAGTTTCCGATAAAGCCTCAGGTCAGGAGTTTGGGAATGGGCAATTTCTAAAGACCTCCTGGTGGAGAGCTTTCCGAAGACCCGGGGACAAGCCTCAGTTTGAGGAGGAAAAACGGGTAGAAAGACCCGTTTATAGATTGGGAGGCAGGACCTTTAGATTCCTGAAGGGGTGGAGTAGGGGGGCTTGTGAAATTAAGGGAAAGCTCATCAGCGTTGGATGAAATATGGATTGCTGAAGTAAACACTGGAATAACCCACTGTGAGGAATTGGGAAGAGAGCTCCTGAAGAGCTGTGTCTATTTAGACCAGCCGTCCCATATCCGATAGTTACGTTACAATTCATAACTAGCAAAATTACAGTTATGAAGTAGCAACCAAATAGCTTTATGCTTGGGGATCACCACAATGTGCAGAACTGTAATAAGGTTCCCAGCGTCAGGGAGGCTGAGAACCACTGAGCTAGGTCTTATGTTGCAATTTTCACTATATGCTGAGTGTAGCAGACCCCTGGATTTGGGGGCTGGTCATCACTGCCATCTGCCAAGCTGCCCTAGGACTGACTGTCAGGGCTACTCTGTTAATCTGAGTTCCCAGTCTATGCTACCGAAGATCCCAGGCCCAAACTGAACTTTACGATTTTTAGTCACACTTGCAAATATAAGCTAAGTAAGCTGGGCTTAGTGGCTAACACTTGAATTCAGTAGTTGGGAGGTAGATCAAGGGCAGCCCCAACTATATGAGTGAATTTTAAGTCAGCCTGGGCTACAAAGGATCCACCTCAAGAAACAAAATAAAAAAGCAAAAAATATACAGCAAAAGTCCAAGAGACCTTGTTAACTGGTTTGAACCTTGAATTAACTGCTGAGCCATTTCTCCAGGCCTCCAAAATACTCTCGAGTGAAATTGAAGGAAAACATTCATCAGTATTGGCTGCCTCCCCTTTCTTTTTGTCATATGGATCCTGAATTAGAAGGTGTTCAATATTTAATTACATGTTATCTGATACTCACCATGAATATTTATTGAATATTGAAGTAATGGTGGTATCTTAAGTAATTCATATAGTACACTTTATTTAATTTTAGGACTTGCCCCTTGTGGACTAGAGAACAGTAACTATTAAATCATCTTTACATACAACTTTTCATCTCACCAAAGCTTGTGGTTTTGTTTTGTTTTGTTTTTTTCCTTAAGTGATCCATTGTAGGTGTGCAAAGTGTTTCTGTTATCCTGCCAAGCGAAGAATCAAAAGAAGACCCCGGAACTTAACCATTTTGAGTCTCCCAGAAGATGTGCTCTTTCAGATTTTGAAATGGCTTTCTGTTGGAGACATCCTTGCTGTCCGAGCTGTAAGTAACCATATGGAAACAATACCAGTTCAAATTTTGTTGGTTAAATCATAAAGGTCTCATGTTCTTAAATGTTAGTATAAAACAAAGGAAATGGGTGGTTTTATTATTTTAAATGTTAATATAAAACAAAGGAAATGGGTGGTTTTATTATTTTAAGGATTTTTTTTCTATGTATATTGGTGTTTTGCCTGCCTATCTGTGTCTCTATGTACATGCAGTGCTTGAAGAGGCCAGAAGAGGGCGTCAGATCCCCTGGGATTGGAGAAGGTGATCAGCTACCTATGGGTGTTAGGATTGACCCCAGGTCCTCAGCAAGTGCTTTTAGCTGATGACATCTCTCTCTGGGCCCAAGAGTGCTTTGATTAATTGACTAGTTGATTGATTGGCATCAGTCTCAAGTAGTCAAGACTGCTCTTGAATTCTCCTGATCCTCCAGCCTCTACCTCTGGAGTGTTGGGATTACCAGCAGTTCTTTCTGGGGCAGTGACAGTGTCACAAAGTACTTGTGTAGCCAAAAATGACCTTGAACTCTGAACCTCCTGCTTCTACCTTATATGGTAGGATTACAGTGTTGTGCCTATCAAAAATGAGTGATAGTGTTAATGGGTGCGTGAAGATGTTTCAGTTATAGAGACTGCATACTGAGATTTGACATGACTTGGCGCAATGTTTATTTCAAGAGGAAAAGACCTTTTTAACAGTAAAATTTGCATTTCAAGAAAAGCCAGGGACTGCAGAGGGTGGCTCAGCAGTGTAGAGCACTGACTGTTCTTTCAAAAGACCAGGCTTCAGTGTCCAGAACCCACATGGAGGCTAATATAACTTCATTTCCAAGGTATCTAATATCTCTTCTGCTCTCAGGCACCAGGCACACAAGTGGTACATACATGCAGGTAAAATACCCATGTACACAACATAAAAACAAAAATTTAAAGAAGACCCAGCAACAGAAAGAGTCAGCTTCTGAAAGCTGTGCTGAGATTTTCACATACATACCATGGCGCATGTGTGTCCGTAATGCATGGGCACAAACACCATATATATAATAGAACTAAATAAATAGGGGTAAGATAGTGGAGCTGGGCATGGTGGTACACCCTTTAATCCCATCACTTGGAGACAGAGGTAGGAGGATCTCTGTTGGTTTGAGGCTAGCCTAGTCCACGGAGCAAGTTCTAGGACAGACAGGAAATACATAAAGAGGCCTGTCTCAAAAAGGGAGGGGAAAATTTGTGTAGGGCCCTTTCAGGGGTTTGTTTTGTTTAGAAATTCTGTCTTAAGACAAGATTCAGCATATATATACACACACATATATATAATATACATACACACATATGTATATATGTGATTTTGTCTTATGTATTTGTTTTGCTTGGATGATTTTGTTTCTCTTAGAGCAGGTAACTGTGCAAGGTGTTTCAGGCAGCATGTATTATTAGCAGCAGCACACACGGTGCATGTGTTGTGTGTTCAGAACCAATTCTCCATTGAAGTCATGTGATACAACATGTTAGAACACCTCAGTTCAATTAAATTTTGGTTTTTGCATGCTCAGGAATCTTTTTTTTTTTTAATTTTTATTTTTATGTGAATTGGTGTTTTGCCTGCATGTATAACTGTGTAAGGGTGTCAGATCTTGGAATTACAGACAGTTGTTAGCTACCATGTGGTTGCTGGGAATTGAACTCAGGTCCTCCAGAAGAACAGTCAGTGCTCTTAACCGCTGAGCCATCTCTCCAGGAATCTTTTAATACTGCAAATTTTTTGTAGCTCTATGTTCCCGTTATATGGCCTACAATTTAAGTTGTGGTGTAGGCAACACAGTGAGACTATTGTTAAAAAGAAAAAAAAAAGCAGAATAAAACAAACCCTTTTAAGACAAACCCCATGTAACCTGCAATGTCGGAATGGACTTGTGTTATTTTTTAGCCATAATTTCACTTTAAATGGCTCACCCTATCATATGCAGTAATTGGCTGAAGACAGCAGCCAGGAGTCCCATGTCTGACACTGCAGTCCTTTTTGCTGTTGTCACGAGCTTCCCTGTCTTAAGCTACCCTGGGATCAGTCTTTTTCCTCTGAGTTCCTGGGTTTTGTTTTTTGAGACAGGGTTTCACTGTGTAGCCCTGGCTGTCCTGGAACTCTCTCTGTAGACCGGGCTGGCCTTGAACTCTGAGATCTGCCTGCCTGTGCTTCCTGAGTGCTGAGATCAAAAGGTACTCGCCACCACCTGGCACAAAGCAGATTTCTGTCCTGTCTGGCATCAGCCCATTTCTCTAGTTCTTTGCAAAGATGTCTTCTTTCCTTCCCTCCATCCGTCCTTTGATAGAGTCCCTACACTGTGTCCCCTGGCTGGTCTGAAACTCATAAAGATGTGCCTGTGGTGATACGTTATAGATTTAATAAAACCACTCTGGAATATCAGAGGACAGAGCCATCTCTCCAGCCTTTTTTTTTTTTTTTTTTTTTTTTTTTGGACACTGGCACCAAGTGTAGCATGAATTCTGGTTTGTTATTAAATGAAACTCTAAGCCAGACATGGGGCGGGAACTGGAACATGAGAGGAGGAAACAGACCACAGTCAAATCTCACCCAGCCAAGCTATCTTCCAGCTTCCTCTGCCTTGCTCCTTGTCTGTCTTCTTACACCAGCCTTCACCCAGCTGGTTCACATCCAGGTTAGGGTTAAAGATGTGAGCTACTACTGTTTGGTAGTTAGCTTTGAACTCACAAAAAGATCTCTGTCTCTGCAGTTATGGTATTAACCCTCCTGGCTTGACTGTGGGTGGATCTGTTCTCTGATATTCCAGACTGGTTTTATTAAATATATAACATATTACCACATGTGCCTGTGTTTGCCTCCTTTGAGTGCTGAGATTAAAGGTGCTTGTTCTTTTGTCAGGTGCCACACACACACACACACACACACAGAGAGAGAGACAAAGAGAGAGAGAGAGATTTCTGGCATCTGTTACCTATATAAAACAGTGTTGTTCTGCCAGGGCTGAGACTATTATGTCTGTGTATGCCCTATCTTAAGGAGTAAGCTTTGGGAAGGCCTTGGTAGTTCACACATGGCTCTCTTTGCTCTGCAGGTCCACTCCCACCTGAAGTACTTGGTGGACAACCATGCCAGTGTGTGGGCATCTGCGAGCTTCCAAGAGCTGTGGCCTTCTCCAAGGAACCTCAAGCTCTTTGAAAGGTATCTCTGTGCTCTGGAAAAGTGCCTTGATTTCCTTCTTGTTGTGCTGACTGATGTCCTTCAACCTGACTTGAGACTGTTTTCCTATTGCTCTCATGCTGGAAAGAGACCCAGAACTGAAGAAACCCATCTATTGAGTCACACCACTTCTAGTAAACTCCATCAGTGCCTGTCCTCTGTGCCTGCCCTACTCCAGAGGGTCCCCTTAGGTAGTGTGACTGTCCCTGACTGACTTGGGTGTGAGTCACCTGCTCATAGAAGAACTGTTCAGCTTTCTGAGTAATTTTGGTCCTGTTATATTTCAGTCACTGGATGACTCACCTCGCTGTAGTCGTGACTGGGGGGGAGGCACAAGCCTATAATCTGTGACCCCCCCAGAACAGGCCCACCCTCTAAGACAGAGCATGTTCTTAGGACAGGCTGAACTTGAACCTTTTCACAACTGTGAAGCTAACTCAGTACAGGATTTTCCTCATGAGCATTTATTTCCCAGGTTTGAAGTGTCAGAGACATGTAGGTAGATTACTCTAGTTGTGGAATGCCATGCTTGTGTTGCTTCTAGATAAAATGTGTGTATTTCTTTTTTCTTTTAAAGATTTATTTATTGGTGGACTTAAGAGATGGCACTGGCTGTTCTTATAGAGGGCCCAGGTTCAATTTCCAGCACCCACATGGCAGCTCACACCTGTCTGTACCTCCAGTTCCAGGGTACTGACACCCTCATACAGAGAAATACATACAGACAAAATATCAGTGCACATAGCTTTTTTTTAATTTTTAAAATATTTATTTGTTTTGTTTTTTCTAGACAGATTTTTTTCTGTGTAACAACCCTGGCTGTCCTAGAACTTGCTCTGTAGACCAGGCTAACCTCAAACTCACAAAGTTCCACCTATCTTCTGCCTTCCCAGAGTGCTGGGATTAAAGGTGTGTGCCGTCTACGCTGCCCCCACCACCATCCCAGGTGTATTATTTTTATGCATATGTGTGAGTGCTTGCGCATGTATATTTGCAGTATTTGTATACAGTGCTCACAGATGCTAGAAGAGGGTTTGGATTCTCTGGATCTGGAGCTAAAGGGAAACAAGTTGGTTTTTAGTGTATTCACACTTCTACAAACTTAGCACCATTCAACTTAGATCTTTTTCTATCATCCTACAACAACAAAAAAATCTATTTAGCAGGCATTGCTCACCCAGCCTTACCCAACAGGATCCACTATCTATTTTCTGTCTCTGGGTTTGCCAGTCGTAGACATCTTGTATAAACAGAATCATGAGATTCTTGACCTTTTGTGACTGGCATATGGTTGTCAACGTCAATATTGTAGCCTGCAATCAGGCTACATTTTTTTTAATTATATTTCATGAAAAATATTCAATTAGAAAATAAGTATTTCAGCATCAAGTGTTGTGGTACGTAATCTTTGTGACCTAAAATAATGTGTTTATGCTCCTATTTGCTTTAGGGCTGCTGAAAAGGGAAATTTTGAAGCTGCTGTGAAGTTGGGAATCGCCTACCTCTATAATGAAGGCCGTAAGTCCCTGGGCCCCATGTGCTGGTGTTTGAAATGTGTACAAGTCACAGCCCTTTCAAAATTTAGCGACTTAGTTCTTGCTGATGGTCAGCTCTATGTCTGTCCCTGACAGTATGACATTCTTTCTACGAAAGTCACCACTTTTCCTCATTTGGGTCAGCAAGAGAGAGCTCTGGGTGCCCTGCCTTCAGTTCAGATAACACCAAGGCCTATGCATAAATGTAAATAGCTCCATTCCAGGCCTTCTTGTAGAGCTTGGAAGGAAAGAAAACATGTCTTATTCTGCAGGGGATCAATGACACAGGCAGCCATGGTTCCATGTAGCAAATAGCCGAGCTTGCCTAGAGCCTGGATCCTTTTGCCCAAGGCTAGCTGCTCCTCAGGAGGCTTCTCTGCTCAGCACTGGAGGACTGAGCCTCAGCTGTGCTGTTCCAGTCTCCAAGCTGTGTCACGTTTAGAGCGTAGAATACCATTTCTTAAAGATCTGGTTTCTTGCTAACGGTCCCTGCCCTTGGCCAGTTAACATAACTGTTAGGACTGAGAACCTGTGAACAGGCTGCCATTACTGAGGTTGAACTGAGGTCCTGCCTCTCCCTCTGGTCAGTTAGCCATTCCTGTACCTACAATATGCAGGTTCACGGTTGTTTTGTTTTTAATTTTCTCTGGTTTGTATTTTCCTAGTGTTGTATACCATTGCTGTTCTCATTTCAGAATAGGCTCATCCTTAAGAGAACCTTTTCCCAGACTGGTCCACATACTGAGTTCTAGCACAGTTCTGCACAAAGAAACGAGAGCGGGAAAGCCTTTCCTTCTAGTCATTTGCAGAGTCTTTTCCCTTGAGTAGGAAGGTGGAGGCTGTGGGAGCACTAGCTCCTGAGGGTCACATCCAGGCTTCTTGAAGGACTCTAGAAAGGGCCTGTGTATCAAAGAATCTGGAGCCCCATCTCACAGGGTGCTTCTATCCAAAGCTTTGCACCATTTCATGCTTTGCCCAAAGATTGGAGGCCTTTGCTCATTACACTCCCAGAGACATCATGGGTTTGTCCTGTTTTTCCCACAGTGTCCGTGTCAGATGAGGCCTGTGCGGAAGTGAATGGCCTGAAGGCCTCCCGCTTCTTCAGTATGGCTGAGAAATTGAATGTGGGCTCTGAGCCCTTCATCTGGCTCTTCATCCGCCCACCATGGTCAGCATCTGGAAGCTGCTGCAAGGCCGTGGTCCATGACAGCCTCAGGGCAGAGTGCCAGTTACAAAGGGTAAGTCCTGTGGAGGCCTGCAGGGCGTAGCGTCCATGAGTCCAGCTGTAGTCCCAGAACAAAGAGAAACCTGGCCGGGTCTCATGAACCATGTAAATCAGGAATTTAGGTGCACAGAACTGAGCACAGGGCTGGGGCTTTAGCTCAGTGGTGGGGCTCTCATCTAGTATGCTGGTGGCACTCTTGCAAGGAGAGTGCAGGTACAGGAGAAACATCTTTAACGAATGTGGTCGAAGGTCTCAGGGTCTGGGATGAGGACAAAGATCTTGGGGAACATGTTGGTGGATGGAACATGATTTAGGCTGAATAACACATCCACAGCTGAAAACGGAAACCGAGTGTTGGGGAGAGGATCAGATCCAGGACTGGGGGAGCTCTGCCCGCCAAGATGATACTTTTTTCTTTTTTAGACTCATAAAGCTTCCATACTGCACTGCTTGGGAAGAGTGCTAAATCTCTTTGAGGTAAGTCAAGTTTTTTCTGTGCTTGCTTTGCCTTTGCCTTCTTGGCCTTTCAGTGGCCTAGAAAGTCCCTGAAAAGTGGCAAAGGGGAGTGTCCAAGGTCAATCAATACAAAAGGCAAGCCCTGCCCTGAGTTGGTCCTTGGGATAGAGCTCCTGGCTCCACCCACACTGCTTTTGAGGGAGATGAATGGAGCCCCTCTGTGTGAATAGGGAACTGCTGTGATCTCCCATGGCTCTCCTGCTAGTGGACCTCACAGAATTCTTGCCTCTTGAGGTTTTTAGCAGGCTTTGTGACCTGTGGACCCCTTCTGCAGGTTTAGAGCTGGTAGTAGCATCCGGTGAATGCAACAGGAGGGTGTGGAAGGCAAGTGAGGCAGATGGACCCTAAGAGCCACCGCTGCCACTGTTGGGGATGTTTAAGGAGTTTCCTGGACAGCAAGGGTGAAGGCAGCCTTTGCGTATCCCAGAGCTGCCCCCTTCTAAGCGGGGGAAGCAGAGCCCAGGCCGTACACCTCGTTTGGTAGTTGTTGAACACTGTGTACTTAGTGGCATCGTTTCTTGCTCTGATGCAGTTAATTCACCCATCATGGCTCTGAATGTGGTTGCTTAGGGTATAAAATGGAAGATGTGCCTGTTAGGATGATTTGCGTTGCACAGGGGTGAGAAAGAGCCTTCTACGCTTGGTCTTACTCTAGGAGGAAGAGAAAAGGAAGCAGGCTCATACCCTTTTTGAAGAGTCTGCTCATCAGGGATGCTTGGCCAGTTCATACCTCCTGTGGGAAAGTGACGGAAAGATGGACGTAAGTGGAGCCGTTTCCTGTGGGCTTGGGAGGAAAGTTCTCTTAGTTTCTGGGCTCTCTGAGCAGTGAGCAGCTATCAAACACCCCCAAAGACTACCATTATTTGGGGGTAGATGTTGGGGAAGCCAGCGAAGAAGAATGAGGGATCGGTGCCACAGTTCGGAGTCCCTCACAGGACAGCCATGTAAGGGTAACTCTCTCTCATCGGCAGATGTCTGATCCTGGACGGTGCCTCTACAACTTCCGGAAACTCAGGGACTATGCTGCCAAAGGCTGCTGGGAAGCACAGGCGAGTGGAAATATGAGCTCTTTCCTCTTGGTGTTGTGACAGGGCAAGACCACCTAGGGACAGCAGACAGAAGACTTAGGGAGACCATGAGTAGCACTGGTCCAGGGCTAGACCTAACTCTTCGGTTTGGTGGCAATTTTTTATTTACTTGTGTGTCTGCTTATCTATGTATGTGTCCTGTGTACATGCAGTGCCTGTGGAGACCGGAAAAGAGCATTGGATCTCCTGGAGTTAGAGTTACAAGCAGTTGTGAGTCTCCTGATGTAGGTGCTAGGAATTGAACCTGGGTCCTCTGTAAGCAATCCTAACCCTCTGAGCCATCTCTCCTGCCCTTGGAGCTGGAGTCTTAAAGGAGTTTGGCTCTTACGCGCTTAGGAAGACTCCAGGGATGCTTTGTTTGTTGTTAACTATCTCCACCCTTGCCTGTTTACCAGCTGGCCTCTTAATTCTAAATGCTGCAGTCACAATTCATGCCGCTCACTTTGGAAGGTTGTTCTGTAGGTCATGTTTATTGTGAGAACAAATATTATGCTGCCTGAGAGTGGAGGGTGTAGGGTTCCTGTTAGTGCCCGACCTCACTCATCCAGCCAGGAAGGGAAGAGTTTATAACTGGCTTTTAGCAGACCCTGCCCTGCCATGAACAGCAATGGGGGAGGGGCTGTTTCAGAGAAAATCAAAGAACTTCCTAGCTTGTCCGTACTGTCCCGCCGCATGGACGGTGGATATCCAACCCCTCAGATACCGGGGAAGAGGTTACAAGTCAACAAATAGAACAGGCGGAGCTGTGTCTAAAATGATTGTTAAAGTAATTAACATGATTTCCAGAGTAAAACAGTTCATCATTTGCCACCAAACCTGAGGACCAGAGTTGGATCTCTAAGGCACACGTGGCTGTCCCAAAAGTCACCCTCTGATTGCCATACACACACACCGTGTCTTAGGGGAACCATTGCCGAAATTAAACACCATGATCAAAAGCAAGCTGGAAGAAAAGGGTTTATTTTTATTTGGTTTACACTTCCATGCTGTAATCCATCACTGAAGGAAGTCCGGACAGGAACCTGGAGGCAGGAGCTGGTGCAGGGGCCCTGGGGGGGAGCTGCTTACTGGCTTGTTCAGTCTGCTTTCTTATAGAACCCAGGGCCACCAGCCCAGGGATGCCCCTATCCACAGTGGATGAGGCCCTCCCCTGTCAATCACTAATTAAGAAAATGCCCCAGAGCAGCGATTTTAAGCCTGTGGGTCCACCCCTCTGGCAAATTTCCATCCCTAAAAATATTTACATTGTGATTCATAACAGTTACAAAATTACAGTTAGGAAGTAGCAACAAAAATAATTTTATGGTTTTGAGTCACCACAACATGAGGAACTGTAAAGAGTCACAGCATCGGGAGGGTTGAGAAGCCCTTCCCTAGTTGGCTTGTCTACACCCTGATCTTATGGAGACATTTTCTTAATTGAGATTCCTTTTCTCAGGTGACTTTAGCTTGTGTCAAGCTGACAGGAAGCTATACATACATGCTACACACAACAAGTAATAATGTAATAAGTAAATTTTAAGAGACTCAGTATAATTAGAGTGCTAAGATCCTGAGGGATGTTCAAATGGCTGCAGGCTCACAAAAAAGGGGAAAAATACTGCAGGTTATAAAAGGGTAACATTTGCCTACAGACTGAGGCAGGAGGATTATGAATTTGGAGCTTCACTTTTTTTTTCTTAAGATTTAATTTTATTTATTTATTGTATACAATGTTCAGCCTGCATATATCCCTGGAGACCAGAAGAGGGCACCAGATCTCATTACAGATGGTTGTGAGCCACCAAGTGATTGCTGGGAATTGAACTCAGGGCCAGTGCTCTAACTGCTGAGTCATCTCTCTAGCCCTGGAGTTTCACTTTTAAATGAGCCATTTGGAGCATGTTGCATTAATGTCTTATTTAATTTTTTTCACAGTTTTTGAGTCAATAGGTAGAATGTTTGCAGGGTTTATTTGTGTGTTTATGATGTGTATGGATGTTTTGCCTGCATGTATATCCTTGTACCCTCTTAGTGTCTGAAAAGGCCAGAAGAGGGTGTCAGATCCCTGGAACTAGGGGTACAGAGCATCTGGGTGCTGGGAATTGAATCTGGGTCCTCTGGAAGAACAGCCAGTGCTCATAACTACTGAGCGATCTCTTTAACCTAAGATATTTTTAATGATGGTGGTGGTTTCTGTCAGCAAAGGTAAAATAAACAAGATGTTTGCTGTGATATGAAGTCAGCGGTCAGTGTGTACCCTTGACTGTGTACTTGAATAGGCGTAGATAAAACCCCACAGCTGTTCTGTGGACTCAGCAGGTAGGGAATTAGATGGTCCATAACACAGTCAACAGAAACACTTGGAAGAATAGGTAAGGATGCCTATGTCAGATAACTTGGGAAAACATTATTTCTACATGAAGAAAAAAAGGTGCATATAAACTGGTCATAAAATAACATATATACACTAGGCTGCATCCCTGAGAAAACAGACAGAAGTGTGTCAAAGTTGTCGACATTGGCCATGTGAAGTTTTTGTGGGTCTAGGCAGTACATTCTAAATTCTGACACATCCCAGTCCATCCTCATCTGTTGAGCCAAGAATTATCATGTACCATTTCATAAAAGAGGAAACTGTTGGGACTGGAAAGATGCTCGGTAGTTAAGACTACCAACTGCTCTCCAAGAGGACTTGGTTCATTTCCCAGCAGCCACTCAAAATCACCTGTAACTCCAGTCCCAGGGGACCTGACATCTTCTGACCTCCTTGAGCACCAGGCATGCACATGGTACAGACATACATGTAGACAAAACACCCATACACAGAAATAATATATGCATTGTTTATATATTTATTAGTTTAGCTTTAAAAAAGAAAAAGGACTCATAGATTAGTACCTACCCCAATTGTTATCAGACAGGCTTCATCCAGTAACTGGTGTAAATAGATACAGAGACCCACAGCCAAACATTAGGCAGAGCTTGGGGAATCCTGCCCAAGAGATGGCCGAAGGCCAGAGGGTTCAACGCACCACAAGAAAGAAAACACATAGAAACAACCAACCCGGGCTGACAGACAGAACTGACAACCAGGGAGCCTACATGGGACTGAGCTCGGCCCTCTGCAGGATGTGACAGCTGTGTAGCTTGGTCTACTTGCAGGCCTGCTAACAATGGGGGCAGGGACTGTCCCTAAAGCTTTGGCTGGCTTTGGGGAAGCTATTTCTCATACTGGGTTGCCTTTCCCAGCATTAATAGTAGAGGAGGAGTTTAGTCTTTCTACAGCCTGATATGCCATGTTTTGTTGATACCTGTGAAAGGCCTACCCCTTCTGAACAGAAACAGGAGGGGGGTATTCATTAAAATAAATTTAATTAATAAAAGGGAAAACTGGTGCAAAGAGGTCCACACCCTAGAGATCTTAGCTGTGTTGTTATGGCAGGCAGAGTGGGCCTTGTGTTGTCTACCTGCCGAGGCTGGTGCTCACACTGTACTCTCTCCTGCAGCTGGCTTTAGCCAAAGCCTGTGCAAGTGGAAGCCAGCTGGGTCTAGAATGGAAAGCCTGCAGTGAAACAGTCTGCCAGCTGTTCCAGGCCTCCCAGGCTGTCAACAAGCAGCAAGTCTTCTCTGTGCAGAAGGGTCTCAGTGACACGATGAGGTGAGCAGGTCACCAGATCCTGTGTGTGAGTGTGTATAGGAGCGCACGTGTGCACATGTACGAGACCCAGAGTTGATGTTGTCAATCTTCCATTGCTCGTATTTAACAAGGCAGTCTCTCAAGCAAACCAGATCACCAGTCACTCTGGCGAACTGTATCATTCTGAGGATCCCATCTCAGCATCCAAAGCTGGAGTTAACAGTTGGTCATCATATACACCTGGCACTTTTGTGGATTCTGGAGATCCAAACGCTAATGCTCACACTTGCTCAGCATGCTCTTAACAATGTCCCCAGCCCTGCCGTACATAGCCCAGGGAAACCCTGAACTTCAGGTTATCTTGCTTTGGCGTCCTGAGTACTGGAAGTGTAGATGTGAGCCCCTAATGTCTTCTTTAAAACTGAAGAACATGGTACACCGCTCTAAACATCTTTCTGAAATAATGAGACTCATACCTTCAGTTCCTGAAGCCAAAATGCAGCTTTTTTTTTTTCTTTAATAGAAGAAAAGTGGATTGAATTCAGCACCTTATTCATGATAAATTACCCCTGACTCATCCCCCCAGCCCTTCCCCTTTGGCTCTTCTTATAATCAGTATATTTTATGCCACTCAGTGGCAAGAAGCTGTTGCCTTCATAGTCCAGCCTCTGTCCTGGCTGTCCCCTCCCTGGGCAACTACTGTGACACCCAGCACAATTGCCTTTCTCCTGGGCTCCAGCATTAGTGAGAACACAATTGCAGAATAATAGTAGAGGGTATAGTAAAAAATGTGAATGAATTTTTTTAAGGTTTCATCTGAAGTTTCAAATAAAATTTTGATTTATGATAGGAAACCTTTGGTTCCTTGTAGGTACTGCTTGGAGCATGTGATATGCTCAGTAAATATTTTTTTAAAAATGATTGTCCTGGGGCTAGGGAGATGGCCTCACTAAGTCCTTTTTTGCTCACTGTACAGGGTGAGCACTTGAGTTTGATGCCCAGAACTTGAATATCACAGTGATGGCTTGTGAGGAAGTGGAGATGGGTGGGTCCCTGAGGTTCTGTGCCCAGCCTTCCTCGTCTGATTTGGAAGCCTTTGGGTACCAGTGAAAGAACCTGACTATGTGGATGCATACTTTAATCTCAGATCTCTTTTTTGGTTTTTTGAGACAGGGTTTCTCTATAGCCTTATCTGTCCTGAAACTTGCCCTGTAGACCAGGCTGGCCTCAAACTCACAGACATCCACCTGTCTCTGCCTCCTGAGTGCTGAGATTAAAGGCTTATGCCACTAGCACTCTTGATAGCCCAATAATCTGATTTCTAAAAACAGATCACTGGGGCCACGAAATGGCTCATAAGGCAGAGGTATTTGTTTCCAGATCTGAAAATCCTAGTTCAGGTCCTAGGACTCACTCAGTGGCAGGAAAGAGCCAGTTTCCCAAAGTTCTACTCTCGCTTCCAAACACCTCCTGTGACTTTTTTTTTCTTTTTTTTTTTTTAAGATTTATTTATTACGTATACAGTGTTCTGTCTGCATGTATTCCTGCAGGCCAGAAGAGGGCACCAGATCTCATTACAGGTGGTTGTGAGCCACCATGTGGTTTTGGGGAATTGAACTCAGGACTTCTAGGAGAGTAGCCATTGCTCTTAACCACTGAGCCATCTCTCAAGCCCCCTTTTGTGATTATTTGTGGTCTTGGCCCTCAGATTTTAACTCCCTGGTAGAGAGGGACGCCTCTGTCAGCCTTCTAGTGTCTGCATCCATCTAGTGTGCTGGACGGAAGAACTAGGAAGACTTCAGTGTGGGAACTGAGTGGGTCTTGCTTTAAGTGGCATTTCTGGCTCTTTGGTTCTCTCTCTGCAGAGCATTGTCATAAGGGTTTAGACAGGAGAGCCTGATGGTGCAGTGACCTTTCGAAACCCCATTTCTAGTCCCCAGAGCTACGATCCATCCCTGCTGTGCAGCCATTTTGTACACACTACCTCTCTGCACTAAGGATTGCCAGTGCTCTGGTGGCTGAGGGCGGACTTGGATTTGTGAACACTGGGAATGTGCATGTTTATTGTGGAGGGAGGCAGGGGGCAGAGATGTGAGGACCCACCACGCTCTCAGGAGTAGCTGGGGGCCTCCCCAGCTCCCTCGGACATGCTGTCACTAGGCTGGCAAAGCTGCAATTCCAAAGTGCTTAGTGCATTTGCTTAGGCTGAGCAGACTTGGGCAGAAGTTGAGAGAGTGACACCTAGCCTAGTGACACCCTCTCTCCACAGATACATTCTAATAGACTGGTTGGTAGAAGTTGCCACAATGAAGGACTTCACAAGCCTGTGTCTTCATCTGACAGTGGAGTGTGTAGATCGGTACTTGCGGAGGAGGCTGGTACCCAGATACAAGCTCCAGCTTCTGGGCATTGCCTGCATGGTCATCTGTACCAGGTGAGAAGCCCCTTGGCCAAACTGCCAGGGCAGTGTACACGTGTGCTGGTCCCTTCTAGGTGCAGGGGCCACCATTATCCCCATTCTGGTAACTGATTTTCTAAGGGAAATGAGTTGTAAGGGTCCCAGCTGACCCAGTTGTGTATTACCCAATTCCAGTGTCCTTTGCAAGAGAGAGATGGCAGAGTTGTCCCTTTGTATGTTGACTGTACCTCTGCTAGGGGCCTGCATCTCCACTCAGCCCCAGGGGGATGCTCTGACTCTTGAGATTGCTCCGCTTTGTATTCCATCCCAAACTGCCTGGCCTCGGCCGCTGCTTCCTTTATCCTGGTTTGGTCTCTGAAAGTGATGGGGAAAGCAGTTTTCAAAGTGTGGTTTGCCTTTTCTTATTTCCCTAAGCCAAATGTCACAGGCATGGCCTCACCCCTAGGACATGCATTCCAGACTTCTCCTTGTCTATTGGGCCTGCTGAGTAAGGAGTAGCATTGGTGCACTTAGCATTGCTTCTGATGACTTCCTGTCCTCTCTTGATAACTAACTCCAGGAAAAGGGTTCTTTCAGCTCACACTTCCAGGTAACAGTTCATCACTGAGGGAAGTCAGGACAGGAACCTGGGGTCAAGAAAAACTCATGTAGAGAGGCTGGGCATGGTGGCACATGCACATCTTTAGTCCCAGCACTTGGGAGGCAGTCAGTCATATCTCTGAGTTTGAGGCCAGCCTGGTCTACAAAGCAAGTTTCAGGACAGCCAACGCTAGACACACACACACAAAGACTTGATACAAAAGCAATGGAGGAGCCTTGCTCCTTATAACTTCCTCGGCCTGATTTCTTACAGCACTCAGGGCCATCAGCCCAGGGGTCTCACCACTACAGTAAGCTGGGCCCTCCTATATCAATCAAGAAAATGCCCTACAGACCTTCCTATAAACCAGTCCCCATAAAGATTCCTCCTTCCCAGATGACTCTGCCTTATGTCAAGTTGACACCCTTCTGAACCTGCAGGCAGAGTGCCCAGGGCTACTAGAATGGGGTTTTGTTCTGTCTTGTTCTCCAAAGCTGCATGCTTACCAGTTTAGTCATATGGACATACCTAGCCACAGTGGACACTGTAGTGCCATAGTGTCCATATGCCAGCTAGAAGAAGCACGGTCATATTACCACTGAAGGAGGACTTGTGGACTTCAGGGGTGGCAAGCTGGCCCTCCCATACCCCAAGCCTTTTTCAAATAGGCTCTTTGATCTAAATCTCATACCCCAAGTCTTCTGACCAATCACCAAGTGGTGAGACTGCTAGCTTCATGTACCTAACAGCATAGTTATATCTTCCGAGCCCTAGGACCACAGACAAGCAGATAATTATTTTCAACTGGGGACTGGGTATGGTGGTACACACCTTTAACCCCAGCACTTGGGAGTTAGGGGGAGGTGGATCTGAAACATGTGAGTCCTTGGTCTAACTTGCTTTGATCTCAGAATCTGGGGCTCTCATCAGCCCATTACATCCCTCTTTTTAGTGTCTGTGGCCTTCTCCCCCCTGACCCCTCTGTTAGGCCAAATGGCAATGATTCATACTGCAGAGTGCCAAGATTGAGCAACAGTCCACATTTGTTTGCTGGGGGTGGGATGCCTGTGGGACCACTGGAGCAGAGTGTTCCTGGTAGTTATCACCTGTGGCCACAGAGAACAGGGTGCCCACTTGCCTCAGGGACAGTCAGGATTCCTGTGGCCAAACATTGGGCTGTGGAGACCTTCAAACAACCTCTAGGTCCTTTGCTTCCATTAATTCCTGCCCCCAGTAGCTCACCTACTTTTGCACTTACATTGTTTATACTCATACACTGTCAAAAGATAAGACAGGAGGGGGCTGGAGAGATAGCTCAGCGGTTAAGAGCACCGTCTGCTCTTCCAGAGGACCCGGGTTCGATTCCCAGCACCCACATGGCTGCTAACAACTGTCTGTAGTTCCAGTTCCAGGCAAAACACCAAGGCAAATAAATAAATAAATAATAAAATAAATAAAGTTTAAAAAAAAAAAAGATAAGACAGGAGCTGAAGATGTCAGTTAGAGCTCAGGTGATTGTTTGCTGTCTGGGTTTAAACCACAGCATGGCTAAAGAAAACAAAATAAATAAATAAACCTGTATCCATAAGGTAAAGAGAACTAGAGAATTGAATTATAGTGTCCCTCGTAGGTTCTTCTGTAATGAAGATGGCATTAACCACTCCTAGGTATGGGTGAGGAGAAGGTCTGTGTTGTAGATGTGAGGGAAAGAACAGCCAGAGGCATCTGGAAGAATCCAAACTGATCATGGTCCACAGAACAGAGCAGGCCATGAGAGAAGAGAGTGAGATTAGTCCAGGAAGAGGACTGAGGGAGGCAGAGAGGGAGCAACAGTACTCCCAAGAAGACGAGCAGCCGAAATGCCTGAGTTCTTTCTGTAAGGACCAGAAGCTGGGGGGGGAACCAAAGCCTTTAGGTTAGAAATTGGGATGAGAAGTGTCCTGAGGAACCATAAGTGCTGCTCAGGGAGACTTGTCCCACGCTCCTTTGGGACCTTATCCGTATGTAGATATTTATATCTGCTCTGCAGCCTTTCCTCCTTGGTCTGTGTATCTTGTTTTCACTCCCTCTTTGTGGCACCTCTAATGCTTCTTATTCAGAGGCAACTGAATCCATGTGCAGCCGCCTTTAGTCACCCAAGTCTGGAGCACTCCCATCACGCCCTTCCTGGAGGTCTCCCAGAGGCTTTGGGAGCCCTGCCCCTCAGCTCAGAGCTGAGACCCCATCTCTACCTTCCAGGTTTATGAGTAAAGAGATTCTGACGATCAGAGAAGCTGTGTGGCTCACAGACAACACATACAAGTATGAGGACTTGGTACGAATGATGGGAGAGATCATCTCTGCCCTGGAAGGGAGGATTCGGGTAAGTAGGGGTTCAGATTGGGTTGGGTTTTCCTTTGAACAAAATCATCTTCCTGTTTGAGGTTGAGAACAGGGTGGTGGGGCTGTAGCCATCAGCTGTGGAGAAATCACCTAGAAGCCGTGGCTGTGGTGTGTCATTATGTGCACTGAAATCTGAGATTGGAAGTCAGCATGAACATGTAGGCCAGACCCCTGTGGGGCTGTGCCTTAGTGTGCCGCTGACAGGTGAGACACAGTGCTCACCTCCCTCTTCTGTCTAGGTCCCCACCGTGGTTGACTATAAAGAGGTCCTGCTGACGCTGGTCCCTGTTGCATCCCGAACCCAGCACCTGTGCAGCTTTCTGTGCGAACTGTCCCTGCTGCACACCAGCCTGTCCATCTACTCACCAGCCCGCCTGGCCTCGGCAGCCCTGCTCCTGGCCAGACTGATGCATGGACACAGTAAGGAGAAGCCCTCCCAGGGCGTGGGGGAGAGTTTCCTGGTGTCTGGGGATGTTCTCAGATAGGAAAGGCTGGAAGGGCAGAAATGAACGTGTCCTCATCCATCCTGGCGAAGAAGAAGCAGCAGATTGGTCGCAAAACAGCTGAGGAGGGGATTAGGTGGCTGTAGCTGAAGCAATGTATATTTTTTCAACAGTTTGTGGACCTTATATGGAGCTTTTCAAGGATGTTTTAGTTTAGCTTAGTTGTTGTTTTTCACATTTGTTTTTAACTTATATGTGCATATGTGTGTGCAGACTTGCTGTCATAGAATGACTAAGTGCAGAAGTTGGTTCTTTCCTGCCATGTGGCTGGTTTCTAGGTGTCTATTCCAGGTCACTGGGCTTGGTGACAAGTACCTTTGCTCACTGGGCCATCTTACTGGCACTTAGGGGTTTTTGGAGGAACTAAAAGCCTGGGTCTGGGAATGTGGGAATTGTGGGGCAGCGCCACAGCTCCGGCCTGCTTTCTTCACCAGTACAGCCCTGGACCACTCATCTGTGGGACCTCACTGGATTCTCTTACAATGACCTCATACCCTGCGTCTTGAGCCTTCATAAAAAGTGGTGAGTTCGGGTCTGCACTCATAGTCTCTCCACGCTGGAGAGAACTAGTGGGAGGGTTGGGAGTCATGGTCAACCTGAGCTACTTACTGGTCCGTGTTCTAGTCCTTGCCAGAGCTCCTCAGCAGTGCCACACGTCCCAGCTCCATCCCTCTGCTCTGTAGCCTCTCTCCTGTGTCTTCACCCAGATGAGCTGCTCACTCCCCTCCTGGGACCCTTTCTGGGAAGTTAGAGCAAGGCCAGAATAGGAAAAAACAGTTTCCTTCAGTGGGATCTCACAGTGTATATAAAAACCAGACTTTAGCTTAGGCCCTGTGCCCAGCAGTAGATGGCAACACAAAATGAACTTTATGGCATTTTTATTTATTGCTCGGGGA